>WWET01003123.1:99733-118918 GCA_011038615.1 Limnodynastes dumerilii | reverse complement strand
TACATCAAAGGGAGGGGGGGGTATAGATCAAAATCATAGTTGTCGACGCTCCTGGAATGCCCGGGAGACTCCCGAAATTCGGGCAGTTCTCCCAGTATCCCAGGAGAGCCGGCAAACCTCCCGCAAGGGACTTGAGGCTCGTTGTTTCCATGAATCCATGGCCTCAAGTCCTGCCCCCCTGCCTGGCAACACTAGTTTACAAGTGACAAGGAGGGATTCTACCCCCATCCCTATGAAACCCCAAAAGGGTTAATAGAAAGTCAGGGGTGGAGCTTAATGACATGATTTGCATAATTTGTGCCCTTAAGCCCCACCTCCTGCATGCATCTATTTCTTCCCTCCAGGATGTCCCGGAGGGAAGCCTTTAAAAAGTCAAGCAAGCAAAATTCATTAATATTATTATTATTATTATTATTATTAATAATAATTCCAATTTATAATCTCAACTTTCAACACTGACAATTCCAAAAACAGGAAAAATTAAGCAACATCCCCATCTCTCTCAAACTCCAGCCATAAATTATTAGATTTGGTCAAACGTCTGCCACTTTCAAGTAAAATCTGCGCCTTTAGCAGGCCTCGAAATGTTTAAACAAAAAAAAAAAATAAAATTGTATACACATACACACAAATGTATAAAAATATATATACACAGATGCAAAAGAAAGTGCCCCACACTCTTGTAATTAACCAGTAACTAACTTGGCCATTCTATCCGTAAGATAAAATGCAGAAACGTTTAATACACACATTTACAAATATATGATAAGCCACCATTCACTTTCACAGCCTTTCTGCGATGGTGGTCATAACTCTAAAGGCCAGATTCAATTACATTCGCGCACCACGTTATACAGGAAAAAGCTTGCAGTGCGCTATTTCCCGTCTATTACGGATAGCCAAAGTACGTGGATTTTTATACACACCTCGGTGCGAAACTAATGGTGCAAATTTTTTTTTTTTTGGGGGGGGGGATTTTTATGCGCACCCCATAGAGGTTTCGCACCGAAGTGCGCATAAAAATCTGCGTACTTTGGCTACCGTAATAGACAGGAAAAATGTAATTGAATCTGGCCCTATCAATGAGAATCCCTTTATATTGTATCACGGATCATGTGTTTTTAAATTGAGAGCTAAGTCACCTAGGAGACACCCCTTAAAGACTCCAAAATAGCTGCTGTGGACCAACACCTCCTCTCAGATGCTGATCCCAGAAATGCTTCCAAACAAGAATACACAAAATGGTGGTTGCTCTGCTCAGATCAGTTTCTCAGTTAATGCAGACACATGCATGAAAGGCAGGGGGGTAATCTGCATTAACAGAAACAAAGGAAAGAAAATGTCCCAGAAACACTGCCATTAACCAGAAACATGGAAAATAATAAAAGTGAATGGAGATTTATGTTTTGTCAAAGTAAATCAAAGGGAAAGGGTAATGATATGGCACAGCACTGTGTACTGCCCCACATTGAGCCCTGCTGCCAATATTAGTGCAGGGCATGTGAACGGTCATTTCCACTGGTATTTATATGATGTGAACATTTTGGTGCTGCATGGGTCCTCGCTTGTTTATCTCTGGCATCATGTCCTCTGCCAGAAACAGTACCAGGACACGTTGCCCATGTTTATTGGCAGCAGCTGCCAATGACAAAAAGGCCACGGAGATCACCAATCAAAAGACTGAGATGGGCACAGCAGGCCACAGTGACTTCTGATGTCAGAAACCAGCAACTGACACCAGACGACCCTCAGATCTTATAAAACAGAACAAAATACAGGTTTTTGAATCCTTAAAGAAAAGATCCTAGTGGCTACTTTTTTTTACAGTGCACTGTCTGTTCACTCATAGTATCTTATGTTATAAAACAACCTGTGAGGAATCTCCCATAAATATTGTGCGGTTATGGCAGTAACTAGGTGGACATGATCCAGCACATGGTATTGCCCAATCTTTCTATTACATGCCACATTTCTTACATATTTTACAGATTTACAGGGGCACGCCCATCTATTCCCAGTTTCCTGAGATACACAGGATGGATACAAATATGTGACAGCCATCTTGTGAGGTATACCAATGTGAAAAATGATCCCTAGGAAGGCGGCCATTTTCCTGAGAGCTCAGACTAGGCGTTCATCAGAAACTATGGACATCACATTGTACATCTAGCACAGGTCTGGACAAACTGCATTGTAAAACTAGTCCAAGGATGTTCAAAAGCCGTGCCAAAGCCGATACCAGGCAAAGAAATCTGGGACTTACAACCCCAAGAGAGCCACAGCTTAGCCAGGCTTCATTTACTGATGTGAAAGGCTTTCTATCCATGACATTGGCCAAGACCCCAAATGATCAGCTTCCTATATCACAGTGGTTCTTGAGAATATTGGTTCAGCTCACAAAATGGCTGCCATGAATTTGTACATTCATGTTTACAGGAAGAACCATTAGATGTAAAAGTTAATGTGTGTAATAGGAACACCTTAATTTTTTCATGGTTGTTGATCACTATAATGGTAAGTTGAACTTGCACTTGTGGGGTATATGTACATATGACAACACAAGAAAATATATAAGTGTAATTCAATTCTTGCTCTTCTGTCTGTCCAACCCACTGTGGCACTATCCTGGTCAGTCACAAATATAGTTTGGGTATGCTCTAATGTTTATAAGAAACTTTTCTAAAATTATAATTTAAAGTAATGCTAAAGGAAAAAAATTGTCTCCCTCCCAGCTAGAATAAGCAAGTTAGATAACCTTTAAGCACGCATTTTTCCTGGTTATACCACTCCACACAAATCATACTCCTTTTCAAAATCTTTCTGGAGATCTGTATGGCTGCCATACACAGCATGAGCAAAACATGTGATGACAGAGAAAAAGAAGAATTTCACAGTGAAAACAGAGATTACAGGACCATGGCACCAAATCCTGTACTGTGAAGCTGTGGTTTACAAGGATAGATATGCACGCAAAATTCACATTCTAAACTGGACTTTTAGATGTTAAAATACTTTCATATATTACATATGAAGTTTTATGTAGCTTTAGACAGGGCTGTTCCTTAGTATAAGACACAATATTAAACAGGACTGGTCCTCAGTATAGGACAGCGTTTCCCATACTCAGTTCTCAGAGAGCACCAACAGTACATGTTTTCCTGGTCTCCTCACAGATCATTTTAAGTGATAAAATGAGCATCACCTGCATAGCAATTAAAATGTGCCAGTCACTGACTAACACACCTGTGCTCCAGCAAGAAGACTTGGAAAACATGCAATGGTAGTAACGGAGGTTGAAAAACACTGCTATAGGGCACACTTTTAGCCAGGGCAAGTCATTAGTTAACATTGTTAAACAGGACTGGTCATTAGTTACTGGACACACTGCTAGCCAAGATTGGGTATTATTATATGGTTAGAGATCAGTATAGGAAACACTGCTAGACAGGACTATTATCTATAGTAAACATTGTTAGCCAGAACTAGCTATTAGTTAAAATCAACAATGTTAGACTGGACTGGTCATTAGTTATGGGACACACTGCTAGCCAGGACTAGTTATTAGTTATAATAAACATGGTTAAACAGGACTGGTCATTAGTTATGGACACACTGCTAGCCGGGACTAGTTATTAGTTATAGTTATGGACACACTGCTAGCCAGGACTAGTTATTAGTTATAATAAACATGGTTAAACAAGACTGGTCATTAGTTATGGACACACTGCTAGCCAGGACTAGTTATTAGTTATAATAAACATGGTTAAACAGGACTGGTCATTAGTTATGGACACACTGCTAACCAGGACTAGTTATTAGTTATAATAAACAGGACTGGTCGTTAGTTATGGACACACTGCTAGCCAGGACTAGTTATTAGTCATAATAAGCATGGTTAGCCATGACAGATCGTTAGCATAATATAGGGAGGCTGTTATATCTGCAGCCAGCTCTGGTAGTTATACACCAGGAATGTGCATATATTTATATATAACCAGCTCAGACCACCCTGCAGTGAGACTATCTACAGTGTGACTATCTACTCCACACAATCCATATAACCTTGTGTGTATCTTACCGTGTTTCCCATAGTAATTCTCCTGATCCCCCATGCTGTCTGAGCCTCTGCTGCCGTAACCCCAGCTCTCCTCCTCCCTGCAGCCCTCTCCCTCTCTCCTCCACCCAGGTCAGCTGGTCCCAGTCACCCAATTGCACCTCCCAAACTGGTCTGACTGGTGTCAGGTTTATAAAGGTGGGGGAGGATGAAAGCTGTTCTCAGAGGCAATGATGGAGATGGAAGGTGTGTGTGGCACACAGGAGGATCACTGACAACACCAATACAAAAACATGATAAGACTTAACTACACTGCTATGAGCAGGAGAGGGGCAGGCTGTGATTTGTGGGTGAGTAGGGGATCACTGGGGTGAAATGGCCATTGCCTATATAAATATCTATATTACACCCCATACTCTTATCTTATGCTGTAGCTGCATGCACACCCTTCCTTCCATTCCAAGGTGCCCGCAGATCAGCCAGGCTTCCTACACTTACACACAAGTGACTGCATACTGTCTATGTGCCTTGTTGCAGAACTGGCAGCTGCTCTTGATTTAATCAGGATTATGCACAAAATCCTTTCTCACTGTGGGGTTGATCCAGTTTAGACCTGAGAAATACCAGGTCTAAAGGGGAGGCTAATTTACATTGTGAAAGCAGAAATTAGAATAGAGAAGTGTCGTTTCTTAGCTCAAACCTAATTTATAGATTTAAAGATATGCAGTATTTAAGTTCTATATGCAAAAACATTACAATTAATTGGCACCCTTTGCATTGCAAAATGGTTTAGCCAAACTGTACATTTGCACCTGTTTTGCCCTTGTTCACAAACTCTGGATCAATCCTCATGTGTAACACAGGGTACTAAGCCCCTGTCTTGGTTGGCATTGTTCCTGGTATTTGCTTTAATACTGTATGTTGGGTGAGCTGCATAGAACCACTTATGTGTTGTATAATAAAAGCCATTCTCATCATAAATACTGTTCTGTATTTCTGGACATTTAATGGGCAATATATGTGATGCTGCCTTACTCTCTTTTGTGCCTTTATACAGTCACAGATATTGTCTATAAATCAGAACATCTGCACATCACAACTTAATATTTTCTTCAAGTGAGAGCAAACACAGAGAAAAAGGCCTCATTATTTTAAATGTATTACCTCTGAACTGGGTAACATCAGAGCACTGTTTAAAACAACCCAAATTAAAGTAAAAACTTAAGTAATGACTTGTCTATTTTGTGTACCTATAATCCAAGATGCATGGGTAAATAAAATGGACCACTAATATCAAATTTAGATTTTCTTTTAAAGGCAGTGATTTGAGGAAACTACAACCTTAAATGACTATAGTTAAGAAAGAAAACCCCACAAAAATATCACAGCTGTGTGTGTCTACCATAACCACACCATAACCACATTAAATCTGAGTTACACACTGACACTTTAGATGCGATACAATTATTAAAACAAATAAAATAAAAACGTTTCTTCAGTCCAATTCATACATATACACTACACACAATATCAGCAGCTCTTCATGTTTTCCCCCCTCATCTATTTGTAGAGATTGGGACATTGTTTGATCGCTAATATTAGAAAGATGCGATCAAACCATCATCATCTATTGTGTAACTATCAAGATATGACACTTACACAATATTGGTTCAAACACCCGTTTATTGTGTGTTTGGGTGGAAATGTGTCATTGTGCATAGTTTTTCACCTGCTGACTCTCCTGGAATTAGAGTTGACAAATATTGGCCAGATTAGCACTTGGTGTTCATATACTGGTGATGTTAACAAGAGGAGTCCCCATTAAAGCCTATAAAGTATCTCTTGTTATTATGTCACCCCTCAGCTTTGTGTAGCCTTAAATTGTGTTGTTTTTTTCTTTGTGCTCACTGCTGGAAACAAAGCCAGGACATTTGTCCATTAGACATACAGGCAGCTGCTAGAACCTCAGGCTGTGAAGGTCGACAAAGGAAGACCAGGCTTTGCAACAACAATGACCGAAGTTGGTGCAAGACAGAAGACAATGTTGGAGAGCTGAGATGGCATCTGACAGATCTGCTAGACATTCCGTCCCTTGGTGTGATGATGCCACTCTGTAATTTCCCACCTCTATAACATGAATGAAGGACTAAGCTGGAGTGAAGGTGTAGAGATGACCTACAGCAGACCTGGCTAACCTGTGGCCCTCCAGCTATTGTGAAACTACAAGTTCCAGTCAGGCATCAACAATTCCTATGCAGTTAAAGCATGCTGGGACTTGCAGTTATGCAACACCTGGAGAACCACATGCTTGACAGGCCTGTCCTACAGCATTAATTGCAGCCCTTATCTAGAAGTGATATGAATGATAACATTGGGCTGGATCCAGACTTAAGTAAGTGCTTGAAATGAGATACTCCTGGGCTAAACCATGTTGAGTTCAGGGGGAGTCAAGGTAATTGTGTTCTTTGCATGCAGGGGTATATCTTTGAATTGCTTACTGCACACAGATACTGACCAGCTTTACTATCACACTGGTTGGCTGCTTGCACACTGTTCAAATAGTAGGGGTGTCTTAATACAGACCTCCTGAGTACAAATATAGCAGATTGATAGGGACTCACCTACAGGAGGTGCCTTGATGTTGGGCAGGTGAGCTTAAGCCAATATAGCTATATTGTGAACCTCCTTTTTATGTATGTGCTGACACATAGGGCCTGATCCAGACTTACGCCGATGCGCTGTACTTACTAAAGCACAGCGTATCGGCGTTCACTGCGGGCGTATGGCCCCTTCCTTATGCAGGCTGAAGGCTACCCTAACTTCAGCCGGCGTAAGGAAGGGGCATTACGTTCGCACAGGAGAGTATGGCCTCTTAGCACGCCCCCCCACCCTCATTTACTTACCTCCCCCTGCCCACCAGCAGTAACGTGAACGTAGGGACGCTAACTAGCTCCCCCGCCCACCTACACTAACATGAACGTAGGGACGCTGGGGGACGTCCCCTCCAGCGTCCCTACGGCGCTGCTATGGACGCCCGATCCACGATGTTGCCCGGTGCATGCGCAGATCAGCTTTTCAGCCGATCTTACGCCCGCCGTCCTAGCGACGGCGGACGTAGGTCTGGAACAGTGCCATTGTGTTATATAATGTTTGTTTGGAGCGCCGGACCTCTCTTTTGTTATATTTGTGTATATATATATATACTTGCACACATTTCATATATTGAATTAGAAGCACGGACGGTGTTTTTTTCATGGTTTTAGCCCAGGAGTAACTAATTTCAAGCACTTACTTAAGTCTGGATCCAGCCCATTATATATAACCATTTTTCCTATCGTTTACCTGCACAAAAGAACCAATATAACCATAGATTCATCAGAACTGTAAAGCAGAAGTCTCAGTTGAAAATGCTGATGACACTTGTGGTTTTGTTTCACTGTGTGTTCTTCATATGTCAATTACATCTCAAGGAGCATGTGATAAGTTTGTTGACCTTTTGTTATTTTGCTTTTTTGGACTAATTATACATAAAATTAATTATCAAACCTCTCTAATTCTCTTCTATACCTACTCTGATTCTGCCCTGTGTGTGTACGAGGTAAAGTTGGAATTTGTGTAAATTGGTAGCTCAGAAAACAACCCTGAAGGGACAAGGGATTTATCTTGATGGACGCTATAAGGTAGATTTACTAAACTACGGGAGAAGGAAAACCATGAGATTCTAGATCTCGCTTTCCTATTACATACTAGTGAATGTCAGCTAGAATCTGATTGGTTGCTATAGGCAACAGTTTCACTTTCTCATTTCCGCAGTTTAATAAATCTTGCCCCAAAAGTTAGTTAACCAGGAGTCCCCATAGACCTTAATCCAGCCCGGGTACACAGAAGGAGTCTTGCTTAACTGCACGCCACCAAAAATCCACTGAACGCTCCAGTCAAGGAGAGAATGCTGATGAATGACCTTTCACCCCTGAATGACCAGAATGATTACAGGCACCAAAACATGATCTTACAATGTCTCCGATGATAAAACGTGACATTCTACAGTTGTTAATGCACACATACTATTTATTTGTGAGATGAGTACAGTGGATGGGTTAGGGCTTTCTCTCAGTGACTTGTTCCTCTGCCAGAAATCTCAGATTCCTAACATTTCATTTTATATGGACAATTGTTTGTGTACATACATTATAACACCTGCACTGTCCATAAAAATGTTTTTTCAAAAATGGTCTAATATCAAAATTGTGTATATAATTGTCTACTTCACTAAAAACGTGGTTGTGGAGACTATAGAGGAAGTAAGAACTGATAAGGTGGAGGGGCAACCACTGCGGTTTATCCACATAGAAGGTCACACCTGTGACCACTAATCCCTCAGCCACTGAAGCTGCAGAGACTGTCATTATCCTGCTGCTGGGCACTTCTGTCCCAACAGCTTTAGCAGGGCAGAAAGAGGCCACGGGGTGACCTGGGAGGTTACCCTGTGGCCTCTTTCTTCCATGCTCATCCTGTACTTCAATCCCGTCGCCAGGTCGTGATTTCTAGTTGCCATGGCGACTGGTATTTGCCGAGTCTTGACTTGTATATATGAGCTATTAAAGTTGTTCTAAAACAGGTAATAATCCACTGATGTAAACCTATGAGTTATATCCTGAGGGACTTATTCAGAGTGACAACTGCACAGATTTATAGGGTATACATTGTGATTTGTTTTTTTTCATGATCTGTATGCCCAAAAGAGGATGTGCTTAGTATTTTCAGAATGGGTTTCAATGGTGGTATGGTATTTCTTTAAAAGCGCAGGTTCCTTTAAATTCAACGGAGTTAGCATAAACTTGCGAGCGTTCACATCGCAGACTATATACAAGCAGAACACTTGCTGATTGTTTGCTTGCAGGTGATTGTGGATGTTTGAAGATTTGTTTGGAGTGTGAAATCTTTCCTGTTTAGTTCATGTAAGTTACTAGTTCCTTCTTAATTATTTAATTAATTAAAGTCTAACTCCTTGATCTTCCTTTAATAATAAAATTAAAGTGTTTACTTGACTGTAGAAAGTTTTTTTTACATTTAATAGAATGGTAATATGTGTGTTTGTTTGTTGTCCATTTAGTGTGAAAATGTCCATGGGGCTGATTCAGAGATGCACTTACACCTTTTTTTTTAGGTGGAAGTGTACAGCTCGGCTAAACCATTTTTCAAAGTAAGGGGTGTTAATGAATAAAAAAAAAATTGCATGCAGGGAAATTACATGACTTTTACACATATAACTAAAATACCGCATAGCTTTATGTTTATTCTATAAAGTAGAGTTGAGCTAAGAAACTTCACCTCCTAATTTTATTTCTGGTTTTTCAATTTAAATCTGCCTCCACTTCCATTTCAAAATGGTATTGCTCAGGTCTACACTTGCACCTAAAAAAAGGTGGAAGTGCAACTCTGAATCAGCCCCCATATCTGAGAGATAATGCTCACAGCACTATCCATTGCATCCAAAATGCCAATTAACAACAGCTGTTTGCTTTTTGGAGCTGCGTTTTATAGCCGGCATGATTAATACAGGGCCAATTACCATCAAATTCAGCAAACTCGCCTAGGACAACCATCACTATTTTCTCTGGCGACTGTGGGCCCAATCTCCATTGAGTTTTAAAGTCGCCCCTTAGTAAATCCAGCGACTTCTATGTTCTGAATGGTAAAATTCGACAGAGCGATTTGATTAACAGCAGTTTCTAAAAACAGCCATCTACGGCGACTTTGCAGCGAGTTGACAATAGTAAATTCGTCGACTTGCAACTCGCCGTTAAATAAAAGCAAACTACGGTGAGTTTCACTAACTTGACCTTAGTAAATCCGGCCCATGATGTGTTTACTAATGACGATCACACATGCATTAGAAAATAGGAGTTCTGTGTCAATATGACCGTAGTTGTCTTCGTTATGCCTGCGTCTGCTATTAACTGTAAAATTCAGCTACATTACTCACAGCTCTGAAATGGCCCCATTGTCTGCCTCAACAATCCAGACTACGAGCTAGATTTACTAAGCTGCAGGAAAGAAAAAGTGGAGATGTTGCCGATAGCAAAAAAAAAATCATATTGGAGCAGACAATTTCTGGCATGTAATAGCATGTAAGATCTAGACTCTGATTGGTTGCTATGGGCAACATCTCCACTTTTCCTTTCCTGCAGCTTAGTAAATCTGGCCCTATGCCTTAACTGAATTTCTCCAGTCTTTGCCATGGCACTGACTCGCACGTGGCAGACCTGCCAGCCTGCTAAGAGAAGAAGCAAGGCAATCTCCAGATTCCTAATATACTCCGCAAGCAGTACCGCCCCTAGGAGGGGGCCCCGCCAGCATCATTCACAAAGCCACGGCTGCCTGCTACAGTATATTGGTAGCATGCCGTGGTCTCATGGATAGCAGCTCTGGCTAACCCATGCCGCTACTTCTTCCCAGCAGCTTCGTATACAGAGCGACGGCAGGCTGGGAGGGCGTGGCTCTGTGAAAGAAGCTGGTGGCTGCCCGCTTAAGTTCTTTTTATAATAGCAATTGTTTATAAACAACCAATCCGCTGGATGCATGGGTCAGGTGCCATTCTGCACATGTGCCTTTCCCCTGCTAAGGCCAACCCGCTATATATCAGGTGGCTGGCGACAGCACGCTATATAAAGAATATAAGCAGTGTATTAGGGGTCTAGCACATACTATAATGTATGTGGAGTATATTGAGGCTTGGGAATGGCACACTACATACAGTATATACCCCATGTATATTATAGCATATGCTATAACAAACCCCTAATATTGCCCACATGTACTTTACACTTAGTCCTTTTCAGGCCCATAATATAGCCCATATGTAATTGAACATGGCAATATGTATGCACTTACAGCGCAAATTACACAAGCGTAAAATAAAAGCATGACGTCTGGCATAAATTTATAACATGGCGCACCCCTCTCCAGACTCATGCCCCGCCTCCTCGCCAAGGGACCCGGGATGCCAACCTCTGCTACTGCTTGCGACTCTGATTCATTAAACTATGCAATGACTTGGATGACTAACCAGGGAACTATGTTTGGAGGCCATTCAATAATAAATTGTTGCGAGACTGCTCATATACAGTAAGTAGTAATGGTGAAGAAATGTCACAAAAATGGGAATACAAGTGGTTACAGCTGGCGGTAGTGGAGAGGATAAGACTTCACTTTCTCACACAGCAGCAATACAATGTGTACACGGTGCCCAGTGTGTGTGTGTGGTGAGGATTTGTGTGACATGGCTTAAAAAGGAAACCTAAAACGGATCCTTGAATGAAGCGCGGAGATACATCGGTAGCCATTTTAAGTCGTGGTTGCCAACTTCCCATTTCTCTGAAGAAATTAATGCCAGTATGGGGGTGGGGTATAATGAAGCTCCGTCCCTGTCTATCAATACTACTATTCATAGTGTTATGGGGATGGGTGGAGCTTGATTATGCAAATTACATCAAGTCCCACCCAATCCCTAGTAACATTAGGAATCATAGTACTGATAGGCAGGGGGGTGGGACTTAAGACCATAATTTGCATAAATCCACAACCTTAAGCCAATTACGGGAGATTTGTTAGCTCGGCTGGGATACAGGGAGGAATTTGGGAGTCTTCCGGATATTGCAAGAGATTCGGCAACCCTGTTTAAACCCTGTAAATGACTGAATAGTTCTGACGGCTGCGTGACATCATATGCTCTCCCGCTCTGAGCAGGGAGCGTAACAAAGGACCAGAGATGCTGTAGAACAAGCCTAGCCAACCTGTGGCTTGTAAAACTAGAAGTCCCAGCATCCTTTAAGAGAATAAGTGAGTGGTGGAGAATGCTGGGATTTGTAGTTTCGCAGCAGCTGTGGGTGATGCTGGCTGCCATGCAGAGAGAGGGACTTGATAAGGATATCAATCCACCCTCCATTCCATGGGGGCACTGCCAGGGTACTATATGACATATCAGAGAACCACAGCTGTATTTTACAATCTTCCACTCCTGGTAATGTCTAAATAGGTGTTTGTCTGCCAGTGATCACATTTATTACAGCCTTACAAATGAATAAGCATCCAAATAATTACTTATTTATAGTATGAATCTTTCTGTGGCATGTTGTATAGTGTTACAGAGCTGGAAAATAAGAGGGGGGCTTTCTGGAAATACGGGGAACTATTTGAAGACTTTTCACACCCCAGTTCCAAAAATGGTCAGTAAACAGTATTTTTTTTAATAAAGGCATTTATGAGGACATAATGGAGTTCAGAGTTTTAGTTTCCATCTGTTTTTTCATGCAGAAGTGCAGTGGGAGTCACCTCAGCGCACATCAGGAGCAAGCACAAAATGGCTGCCCTTGCGCTTGTGTTTGTATCCATGTTCTCTGTAACAGAGAAAGTGTCAGTGCTTGTGCAAGGCACAGTAGCAGCAGGGAGTTCCTGTGCTTCCTCCAAAATCTTGCTCTATGGTGGTGTATGTGTAAGACGCGGGGCATTTTCTAGGAATAAATGGTCCTATTTTTAGTTTAAACAGTGTCCTACACATGTAAAAAAAAATAGAACACTGAATTTTATGAATTATTTAATTCAGCGGTTCTCAGGTTTTCAGGGAGTACCAGTTACCCACTATGGAATCATGACTTTGCATGTCATGTAGATATGTGTGTGTGTGTATATGTATTACATACACACATACACACACACACACACACACACACACACACACACACACACACATATACACACACACACACACAGATACAAAAAAGACACCCCAGCACTCTTGCAATTACCCAGGCACAAACCATGACATTCTATCTTTAAAAAATAAAAGTCAGATAATTTGTTACAAACATCTGCAGATATATGATAAGCCACCAGCCACTTGCAAGTCTTCTCTGTTTTGTTCCTAAATCTAAAACTGTCATAGTCCCAACTTTGGGCCATATATCATGTATATATAATTGAGAGCTCACCACCTGCAAAGGTCCCCAAGTCTCCAAAACAGCCGTAGCCACTTGTGTCTCATTATAACTAAAAGTTTCACCTAGAGGCATTGAAGCTTGTGCTAGTCCTCTAGTTGCATCTTGTGATGTCATACTGCAAAAAACTGCAAAGTGAATGTCCGTTCACAACCAATGTTTCAAACAGATAGGTGGCCGTCAACTGTGAAGAAGCCAGTTATAGATCCACACGATATAAAACAATTGTGGTGCTGAAATAGCTCCTCAGAGTAGTTCTAAGCACTTAAACAGTTCCAAAGTAAACTGGCACTCAACAATAATCATGAAACTTGCTCCTGGTGCACATGTACAAACAATGCAAGTCCTACGAAATTCAAGGCACTCAAGGAGACTTCTTAATGCAAAATAAATCACCAACTTGTTTATTTCTTCATACACACGAAATCCAACGTTTCAGTTGCAGTTTAGCAACTTTCATCAGGGAATGTGAAGACACACACACACTCACTCTCACTCACTCACTCACTCACTCGCTCACTCACTCTATCTTTAAAATAAAAGTCAGAGAATGTGTTACATACATCTGCAGATATATGATAAGCCACCAGCCACTTGCAAGTCTTCTCTGTTTTGTTCCTAAATCTAAAACTGTCATAGTCCCAACTTTGGGCCATATATCATGTATATATAATTGAGAGCTCACCACCTGCAAAGGTCCCCAAGTCTCCAAAACAGCCACTCTGAAACAGCGCCCCCTGTCAGCTGCTATTCCAGACACACTTTTAAAAAAACACAAAATGGAGGATACTGAAATCAATTTATAAGGTATAGAGCAGGTGCTGCAAGGTATGGGGAATTGGAAGCTTGTGCACCTGGTTAAACTACGTAAAGTACTACCACCTGACAGGCTTGCCCAGTTGCCCTGAGTACCACCAGACAATTGTTCAACTACCAATGGCTGAGAATCCCTGATTTAATTGAATATAGAATTCTGGTCATACACTAAAGTATTTTTTTAATGCCTGAATATCAGCATATTGCCACACAATCGACTCAAGCGTTAATAAAAAATACTGTAATAATTTGTTATGGGGGGGGGGGAATTTTCACATGTTAAGGGGGGGGGGGTATTTTCACCATAAAAAAAAAATGTAAAATCCATTTTAAACATGTAAACACATAGGCTGCTGCGGACACGTCTCACTGTCTCTGCCTACACACATCCGTCTGCACACGGCAAGTGCTTGAACCCTTTCTGAGAAATGTCGCAGTGCTGGTTAGGACGCACACGAGCAAATCGGAGTCTTGTACATTACCCTCCTGCATCTCCCCATCTTCTTTATCTCCACTCTTTTATTAACATCTTTTTTCCCCTTCAAACAAACTAGATTACAATGCAAATGTCCTTCAAGATGTACTTGACCGTAGACAACAGAAACCTAAATCCACCGTTTATCTGAACTACTTTTGGAGAATCTTGTTTGCTGAAGACGTCACCTTTAGCTGTATCATTATTAAATGAGACCAGCGGCCATCTAAGTATAGAGACAACACTGCCACACCCAGTCATTCAAGCCCAAATATAAAACATTAATGTGGCCCTCACAATAGGCTTCTATAAAGGGACAAACTGGCAGCATCTGATTGGTAATGCGACTGGAAAAAATAAACATTAGTGTCTACAGCTGTCATTCCGATGTTTGTCATTTAATTAATAAGCCTCGTAATAACTATTTTTAGCTTTAATTCACCACAGGCCTGGCACGTGATCGTGGCTCGTCGTGTTTCCTATGTTGTACATTGTGTACATTATGTAAATATTTTGGGGTATTAGGTTTACAAACCACAACTGCTGTCATATCCAGCACCCTTATGTGCGTCCCGTTGTATGTCTCCGACCAGAAACGGCTGTTTTAGAAATAGAGACAGTCGAAAGCTCATTTTTGGCTGTCTCTAGTTCAAAAAACAGCCATTTTATATATTTTTTTGAATGGTTCAGTGTGCCGAACAGCATACTTACCCATTCCATTTCGGAACCCATTGTCAACCAGACCCGTCACACTCTCCACCCAGCCGAAGACCCCACCGGAGTGGTGAGTAACCTCTTTTAGGGTTAGGCTCTAGGGAAGGGAGGGTTAGGGTCATGGAAGGGGAATGTTAGGGTTAGGATCAGCCTGCAGGTAGAGGAGTCTTAGTGTTAAGCCACAGGGAGGAGAGTCTTAGGGTTAGGCTATGAGGAAAGGAGTCTTAGAGTTAGGCCATGGGGAGGAGAGTCTTAGGGTTAGGCTACAGGTAGAGGAGTCGTAAGGTTAGGGTCATGGAAGGGGAAGATTAGGTTAAGGGTTGGTATTAAATAAATACTTACCATTCGGCGCTCCATCTGCGTCTCCATTTTGCTTCTTTGAGGCAAAAGCAATCGATTTCCCAGTCCCAGTTCGGAACTGGCTGGGAGAGAACAGCTCTTTGGAAATAGGGCCGTTCTGAGCATAGATCCACACCCTATGTATCCTGTCTGAATACTATTTGCATTGATTAGTTAGGACCTGGTCCAAAAGGGAAGTAGTTGCTGTTTAGGCAATCAATATTGAGGGGATGGATTGGAGTAGGAAAAGTTAGGGTTAGGTTTCAAGAAGGGATGGTTAAGCGGAAAGTTAGGCTTAGGCTGCGGCACATGGAAGGTTAGAGCTCAAGAAGGGGAAGGTTAGGATTAGGCTGCAGAAAGGGAAAGGTTAAGGGTAGGGCTATGATGCAAGTGCTTACCTGTTGGCAGATCACTCTTTGTGACTACGGGAGTTGCAGCATTGCCGCTGTCCAAAATAAAAAATGCCGGCAAATGCAGCCAGCCGCATGATGGCCTATTGCAAAACAGACCACCGTCCCAGCAAACCACACCCGCTATTAAGGCAGCAATACCGCCGCCCAGAGCTTAATAGCAGCTCTTTCAGTACAGGAGGAATCAAAAGTAGAAACATTTTATTAAGGTATATGTTTCATTTTTGAAAGTTCTCATTTCAACCTAGTACCCAATATGAATGTCAAATGCTAGTGTTTAGGGCCGGATACCAAAAATAGCACTTGTCGACGTTGCAATATTTGAATACATAGCAGTCACGGGAACAACGTTGTCTGATCAAATACTGCTGAAAAATTTCCGAAGTCGTCATTTTATTTCCGAAATGATATATGTCGAAATTTAGATCTCCGGAACGGGGAACAACACCCTTCAAAACAGTGCAGGTCCCTATTAAAGATTCTGAGAAATCTGAGACTGATGGAGGACGTGGAAAAAGTAGTGAGATGTAAAGATTCCGTTACACAGAAAAGGAAATGACTTTCTTTATATCTCAGAACGTCGGCTTGGAACATCTGTTTCCTTGAGAGGCCATGATTTGCAGTGGGCTGTGTAATTATTACAGGCTCTTGTTGAAGAACATATTTTTGTCTTGAAAGGAAGCGGGAAATATGACCACACCCCTTGCGCTGAACAATTATGTGCCGGTCATTAGCTTCTTGGGGCTGGTCCAGAGCTCCGTCTATTTTTTTTTTATAGGTGTAAGCACAATGTTTATTAGCATGGAGTATGTGCGGAATGGGAACGGCCACAAAAAAACAGATGCCTTAAAAACATTGCATTTCCGTAATGGTGGTTCAGGTACTTTTATAAATATTAGACAGGATACAGACTCGCCATTAGTGGTAAATGGCAAACGCAAATGCGTTTCTATAGGGCTTTCCAGCGATGGGACAAGGCCATGTGTACAGTGTGTTCACATGGTGGGAGGGGGAGCATTTAAATCCTAGAGTAAGGCAGTGTTTCTCAACCACTGTGCCACGAGATGTTGCTGATTGTGCCACGAGATGTTGCTGAGTTTGCCACGGCGCAATGCCTCCAGGAGAAAAAGCACTGGAAGACCTTGCCTTAAGGAAATAATTTCACCATTTGTTCTACACTCCACACCCACCCTGCCCCTTTCCGGGCCAAGCTTCCGCCCAATCCAGCCCTGACACTGACACAGAATGTCAGTGTCAGCCGGGGCTTCCTGGCTGGTGTGACCTCAGGGGGGCTGTGGGGAGGCTGCTACTGGGGACTATGCACCAAATGGTAGGTATAAATGTAACCAAACCCTTACCCTAACACTCCCCTTCCATTACTAAAACTCTACCGTCCCTGCAGCCTAACCCTAAGACTCTCCTCCCCGTAGCCTAACCCTAAGACTTCCCTCCCCGCAGCCTAAATCTATACTCCCCTACCCGCTGGCTAACTCTAATCCTCCCTTCCCCAGAGCCTAACCCCAACACTTCCTTCTCCAGAGTCTAACCCTAACACTGAAAGTCCCCGAAGAGGTTACTCACCTCTCCGGTGGGGTCTGCGGCAGGCGGCAGATGTGACTGGTCTGGCAGATGACAGCTTTCCGAAAAAGACATACCTAACCATTCGAAAAAAATTCCTAAAATTGATATTTTTCTAAATAGAGCCAGAGGAAAATTAGCTTTTTGGTCTCTATTTCTAGGCCGAAGATTGACACTTTAGTTCCGCCCCTTTGATGAGATCAGAGACTGCGACCAGATGCATTTTCATGCTCTTTTGCATTGCATCAACTTTTATGGTCCAATGCAAATTTTAGATTGCTGTTTTGGATGTCTAGTGGTTCATTGTGGTTAATTAAAAGGGATATTTTTTATTGATGGCCATTAGGTAGAGTTAGGTCATGTTTTTATAGTTACCATTTTATTTTCACTAACACAGGTTGTTATATGTGAATGAAACCATTACACAGGAGTGGGCAAAATACAGATCAGGTGCAGGAATCCCCAACAATGCTGTCATGAGAGAAGGGTCACTCATGCATAGAGGGCTGAGCGCTGGTTTAAGCTGTCAGCCGATGCCAGCTTGCTTACAGTGCAGGGGGGAGCACTCCGATTAGTTACGCCCCTGGTAGCAACAAAGACAAGATGATACTTTAAAAAGCTAAGTACTAGGCTAAAGAGTGGTTTTTCATTTCTATGCACAGTGAATCCCTAACAATCCCCCCTCGGGGCTGGGCGGCACATCTGTCCTTAGCTGGTACCCCTCTGGGCCTGCAAGCTCAAAAGACACACCACAACTCCAAATTACTGGGGAGGATCCCAGACTCTGGCACATAACCAGAGAGCAAATTAGCGCCACCTAGATTACAGTCAGTGTAGTGCATGATGAGACGCTGGAATGTGCAAACGTACAAAGATAAATATATACACTGAAAGATTCTCAGTATGTAGAAATCTAAGATTACTTTATCCTGCAGATTTCCAGAGAGATAACCAGATCCTGTGCCCACAGCTTTCACACAATCCTAGGTGCCAGATTGGCATTGAGTAATGTACCAGCATGCTGCCTGTCAGTTCCCCTTTCTCACGGACAGCGAGTATGTTATTATCATCGCCAGACGTCCTCCCTCCCCCATCTGCCTCGCTCCTCCTGTCCATTCATTGCTAATGAACAATTTATAATCAATAGAAGACACTGAATGAAGTCATCTCCAGGAATAGACCTACAATGGATGGGTATGTGTTATAGGCTGCTTCACTCAGTCTTCTCTTCCCAATTACATCAACATGTTGACCAGATAAAGCCAACACACATCATATCTCTGTGCAGCAGGGCATCCGGCACAATAAGAATATTAGAATGTCTGCTCTCAATATCCTTTATCACTATATCCCCAGATGCTGAGGAGTAACTAGAGGATCCATCCTGCCCAGAGACCATCTTCCACGTACAGACAAGAGCTGGGTCTCAGAACTGGGGAAATAGTCCTGGTTTCACCTGTAGCCACAGTATAAGCAGGAGAGATATAAGGAGATGTTATATGGAGTAATAGGAGGAGTTATAGAGAGATGATATATGGAGTAATAGGAGGAGTTATAGGGGGATGATATATGGAGTAATAGGAGGAGTTATAGGGGGATGATATATGGAGTAATAGGAGGAGTTATAGGGAGATGATATATGGAGTAATAGGAGGAGTTATAGGGAGATGATATATAAAGTAATAGGAGGAGTTATAAGGAGATGATATATGGAGTAACAGGAGGAGTTATAGGGAGATGATATATAAAGTAATAGGAGGAGTTATAGGGAGATGATATATGGAGTAATACGAGGCGTTATAG
>WWET01003123.1:46420-69450 GCA_011038615.1 Limnodynastes dumerilii | reverse complement strand
CCCCTCACGTACGTGTGTGCAACACGCATTTACGCAGCTAACCACGCCCATACTGTACACTTTAAATACAAACCCCGCCTACATAGTGTATTTCAGACATATTTTTGATTCACATAAAATTGGCACGCTCACACGTATGGATTTACGCGACCTATACGTGAATGGCCCATACGTTCACATTTACGCTATGTTACGGAGCGTATTTTCTATAGTGCGCATGCACAGTACTTACCAAAACGTGATTTTACGTGTCCGCAACGTGTAAATTCACTCACAAGCGTTGTTCTGGATCTGGCCCATAGTATGTATTGTATGGCGGTAACTAGGATGAAGTTGCTATTATCTTAAGAGGTCCTTATTGTATGGTGAGCAGTAGTATGTTCCCTGCCTTGTATATATGTCAGTAGGATACTCACTATAATTATATTGGTCACTGTAACTGAGAATTCATTTGTTTCATTGATAAAGCTATCCTCCGGCCATGACTTTTTGACCACACCCATTGACTTAGTGGTGGGCCCCCGTAAAAAATTAGTAGATGTCCCGTTTTGAGGAAAAAAATTAATTGTCACGTTAGGCATGATCTTCATGTGTATGGGCTGTGAGGTTAAAAATATAGGTGATTATTAAAAAGTTAAATATTTTGCAAATATAAGTTTTCCTTCACATACGTTATTAAGATGTAACTCCTGCAGTCACATGACAAAGTTGGCCAGACGCCCGTAACAAGAATTCCAGAGTAAGATTTTCATGAAGACGAAATCAAGGCCATAATATGTCAGTGAACCGCCATCAGCAAGACTGAAAAATTGCTTATTATGCTATAAGTTTGTATCTGTGTACATATTAGAGAAATTGTTTAGTTTTTGTATGTAGTGTAGAGATCAGCTTTTTGTCCAAGGTTAACTACAAGCACAGTCTTTGTTAACAAGAATTGTAAGAAGCTAGTTGCAAGATACATTTTGCTGAGAAAGTCATAAAATTAATAATGAAGACCACCCATAGTAACGCCTAGCTATGTGATGCATGACACATGCCTTATTCACGATGGACTAGATTCACAACAACAATTTTTACTTACGTGCCTAGATATCCGTTAAGAGATACTACGCATGCGTAACTTTTTTACGCTATCTACGTAGCGTTTTGTTACGTAGATTGGGTACATGCGGTCAAAGACTGTCCTGCTGTCCAGTCTGCCTCAGAACATATCCTGAGATATCAGACTCTCAGGACAAAGTTTTTTTTATTTTACGGGAGCCCTATAGGAACAAATCTGATACTATGAATGGAAGTGACCTAAACTAAAAGGTCACTGCCATTCAAGTAAAGAGTTTTGGTCCTACAGGGCTCTTGTTGGAGTCCTGTATTATGTGTACTGTACTCGGTCACATGACAGCAGACCAGACGCCGTCGGACAGAGGGAGAGACAAGAAGTGGGAGCGCCGCAGAGGAAGGAAGACTTCAAAGGTAAGTAAAATAATAAAGGACATATGGAGGCTGGCACTGGCAATTGGGGGCAGATGGAGGCTGGCACTGGCAATTTGGGGCAGATTTAGGCTGGCACTGGCAATTTGGGGCAGATTTAGACTGGCACTGGCATTTGGGGGCAGACATGGAGGCTGGCAATATTAATAGGGGGCAGACATGGAGGCTGGCAGTATTAATGGGAGCAGACATGAAGGCTGGCAATAATAATAAGGATAAGACATGGAGGATGGCAATAATAATAAGGTGCAGATATGGAGGCTGGACATATGATGGCTGGACAAATAATAAGAGGCAGACATATGGATGGCAGGCCTAATAATAAGGGGCAGACATATGGATGGCTGAATAAAAGGGGCAGGTACTAGATCCGCTGGTATGGGTGGTTCAAGACATACCCACTTTCTCAGACATCCCCACTGGGTGGTACAAGACACACCCCCTCTACCAGGCTGAAAAATGTTGTCCCTCTTTCGAATTCTCAAATGTTGGGAGGTATGCGAGTGTGCATGAGTGTGCTTACTCTCCGGTCGACCGTAATTTCAGAAGCAGATTTCCCAGAGGGTTCAGTGGCAAACGCTGGATTTTGAAAGGGGGGTTTCCAATGCGTGTAATACATGTGAGGTATATTATCATAGCTGTAAACGTTTTGGAGCCCGAAAACGCGGCAAATAAGCTCCGCCGTGTCCTGGCCAAGCTCTTCTCCTGACCCACCCACAATGTCATACTGCACGAGGCAAAAATTACCCCTAGCGTGTATATGTGTGCTTGTTTGTTACGGAATTAGACTATAATGTGGCAGAGGTTGACGTGTTTAAAATTGTGAAGAGCTACTTAATATGATGCACTGTTAAAATATAAAATATATGTAAAATGACAATACCGATAATACGGTCATACTATCTGACTGCCAGGACATATAAGACATCCAGTAAGGTTCTCATTAAGGAATTGCTTTGGTTATTGGCTGTAACAGGTCCTTTTTTTTTTTATAGGTGATTTATAAGTTACTTCTTTCACACAGTAAAATAGTAGTTTCATATTGAAGGAACAGATCTAATCTAAACAAACCCTGTCAGTGCATAAGCAATGTTGTATTTGTAGTGACCCATTCACAATTCCCACCTGCTTTCCTACTGAAGCACAGGCCAGGACCATCTTCCTCCATGTCAGTCCAGATCACATTGCCGCTAAGCCACGCCCCCTTTTAAATGTTCACCTTTTTTTTGCTCATTTTTAATATTTTTTTTTTATTTTTCAATCTTTGGAGGGGGGGGTGGGGGGTTGGTTCTGGGCAAGCAGAAACCCCCCTAGGTGCACCACTGGGGTTCAAGCCTCTCTATGCCAACAGGGCAACCACAGGCAAACTAACATTTCCATTAAATTCTATTAGATGCAGGTATTATTGTCACTTAAGTCGGATTTAACTATGAAAAATGTAATAGCAAGGCAAGTTTAGCTTTGGAAGCAAATTCCTTTTCAATTAACATACCCATTACTGTGCTGTGAATTATATGTATTTTCATAATTATTTCTATGTATATGTGAGGTATTACACTGATAAAAAAAAATCTGTTCAAGATAATAACAATGTTTACATATAAATCTAGAAAGGAATGCTGCGATGTATAGTCCCACAAAGGATATTTTATTTTTATGCTCTTTCAGTCTCACACAAGGCTGGCCAAGGAATGCTGGAATTTGTAGTCCCACAGATTAAGCAGCATGGACATGCTAGGATGTATAGTACCACAACAGGCTGGCCAAGGCATGCTGGGATTTGTAGCTCACGGAGTAAGTTGTATGTGTACGGTGCATGCTGGGGTGTATAGTCCCACAAGAGACTGGTCAGGACCTGCAGGGATTTGTAGTCCCACAAGAGGCTGACTAGATATACCTTTCCCTTATACACTGTTAATTCACTAAACCCATTTTACTATGTGATTTCCACTGAGAAACCATCATCCCAAATATTGTGTTTCTCAATGGAGCCCAGCCATAACATTCATTGTTCCCAGTAGCGATTACGTCGCCATCTTGGCCTGTCTGTCACGCCCCCAGCAACCAATCGTCAGCGCCCTGCGTTCCACGCCTCGTTTGGGACCGAATAGTGACCAATCGATGCAGTGGACGTCAAACACAGTGGGCGTGGCGAGTCCGCAGTTATATATAACGTCGCAGCCGCAGCTCTCTCGTATCTCTCCCATTTCGCCGGGCGCTTCCATCTTTTCGCGCCTGCTGTTGGAATCACGTGAGTGGGACCAACGAATCAGCCGTCAGCTCCTCCTCCCCCCGACCGTTTAGCTGCGCAGTCAGGCCGTGCATCGCCGGACCGGTAAGTCTGCCGCCCTGTCTCCCCTACGTGCTCAACTCACCGGCCGCCGCTGTGTGCTTTCGGCGCTACTCCGATTACCAGCACAACGCTATCTTTCTCGCGCGTGGTGATACTGGTCGCCATTTTATTCTGTTTCGGCCGCCATCTTGTCGCTTCTACCGGTAGGACTGTTCTTTAAGATGCATTTTATCTGTTGTGGGCGCCGGTTGTTTGTCCGTAGGCCTCCGTTTCCACGTTAATCCCAAGTTCCCCATTGTCTATGGGCTGCCTACAAAATGGCGGCTGGTGAATGGAGCCGCACCACGGGGTTTCTTGCTCCTGGCTGCACGGGCTCTCCCACGGCTTTTGTCTCGGTGTGATGCTGTATGTTTTATCCACGCCATACACATGCCTATATATATTTGCATGCTATTCAGCACACTGGATATATAGATATATCTATCTATATATCCATTGTGGAACTTGTGTTCCAGAATAATGTGATGTATTGGTTGGCGTGGACTTGCTATCATTATGTTTAATGGTCTAGATGTCTGATCTTCTTTAAGCAGAGTGCACACCAGACTTATAATAAGCAGATAATAATCCTGAGCACACAATAGCGAGCAGGTACAGCAGATATGTTATCGGTTTATTGTCCAAAGATTCCCAAGAAGTTGTTTGCTTTTTTTGGCAGTTAGGGGCTCATTGGACAGTACACAGTGGTAAGATATTGGGTGTTTGGAAAAGTTATCTGTTAAATAAGCCCTGGTGTGTGCCCATAAGTGTTACAATCTTGCATTTATGCCCTAATGCTTATTGTGCTGACTTCCTAAACCCCTTCATCTGTGGGATGAGCTGCACAGACTTGCTGGTGGCTATTGTAGATGTATTGCTTTCAGCTGGTTAACTTCAATCTGAAGCTATGAAGAAATGTTTCCTTTTTGGCTTTGCTCATTACAGGTCATGGTAATGCGTGGGGTAGTTTTAGGGATTTTAATTATTTGCTATTGCTTAGTCTTTTGCATGTTTTCTAGGTAGCCCTTCTTCCCAGTATGACTTTATAGTTTGGTACCAATGTCCTTGGTCCACTATCAATGATATGGGATAACCAAGGCTTTGCTTTCAGGCTAAATCTCAGTGTTGCTGTTTTATTTGGTGTGGTATTTATTGTGTTTACACTATTGTAGAGAAACAGGCAAGTGACTACAGTGTAGCCTAGCGACATGCATAATTAGGATGGCTCAAGGGGTTACTGTAAGATGTAGTAATTTACTGTGCTGTTAATGGCTGATTAAACCCCATTAATTCAAGTGGGCTAAAGCTGGCCATACAGTGGGTCGATTATCGATTCCAGCAGGGGGTGTCCTGATAAACGGGATGATTTCACGTCAGGGAAATTTCCTGTTTGCAACATACACCTCTCCTGCTGGGTCCGATAATCCTAGCAGAAGAGGGAAGCACTTAAAGAACAGGGTGCCATTCAGTAAGCTGATTGGCTCTCTTAAATCAGATGTGTCAAATGACCAAATAATCGTACCAGAGCGTTTCTGATGTGGTTATCTGGCGTTTTAAAAATTGATTTTGTCCAGTAACTAGAATGATCATTTGCCCGATCACCCTATGATTGGCTGATAACCACTCCAGTGTGTGTCCAATTGTCAGTTTGAGTTAACCTTGATAAATTGTGCACATCTATATAAGTGCAAATATACTGTTGCCTATATAATAACAAATTGTGTGCAGGCTTTGTTTTTTGCTCAGCTAGAGAAACAAACAACTTTTTGTGACTGGTTAAAGTTCAGTAGTGCTCGTCTGAGACCTTCTTTCTGAATAGCACACCTATACTGATCATTTACGTGTGATGTGTTTACAATCTTCACAGATCTGCGTGC
This sequence comes from Limnodynastes dumerilii, assembly GCA_011038615.1. Lineage (NCBI taxonomy): Eukaryota > Metazoa > Chordata > Amphibia > Anura > Limnodynastidae > Limnodynastes > Limnodynastes dumerilii. The sequence continues at coordinate 63,753 of WWET01003123.1, read as the reverse complement.
TTCTGGAAAGGCTTCTTCCATTTATATTCATTTAACTAAAACCTGCAACAATGGTGAGTTGAAAATTGAGTAAAGCTTGAATTGATGCTTTGATGCAGACACAATCTAATACAACCCTTGCAATTTCCAGCGTCCAATGCGCATCTTTCTGAGTGATGACCGTCATGTCATGGCGAAGCACTCTGTGGTTTATCCGACGCAAGAGGAGCTCGAGGCTGTGCAAAACATGGTGTCGCACACAGAAAGGGCTCTGAAAGCTGTGTCTGACTGGATTGACCAACAAGAAAAAGATTCAACTGGAGAGGCAGCTACACTACCAGATGCTGAAATCTCTGAGGACAACACTGAGGAGGTCAAGGAAAGGTAAATAAGGCCGGTGTACTGACCAGTCAGGCATCAGTGGCAGGTTTATTATAAGGTAATAAGTGAATGGAGGATATCTGGGAGCAGTTGCTTATGGGGCATTGCATTTTACTACATGCTGCAAAATCTTCTCTTCGTTGTGGACTCATGTTATCTCCATGTCTCGTGCACTAGTGTTGAACCAAAAACTGCTGAAAACTCCACCAGGACGCTTCGTGGTGTGATGAGGGTCGGGCTTGTTGCCAAAGGACTTCTCTTGAAGGGAGATTTGGATCTGGAACTCGTTCTCCTCTGCAAGGAAAAACCCACCATTTCTCTTCTGAAGAAAGTCTCTGATAACCTTGTGGTGCAGTTCGCGGTAAGATGGTGTGGATTTCTCATGTGACTTAAGCCTTCTGCCTCCACTTTTCTGTCTAATGCGTCTCGTCTATCGCAGACTGTGTCTGAAGAGAAGTATGAGGTTGTGCCGGATGCCCGAGAAGCCACAATTGTCATTAAAAACGCAAAAGAGCCGCAACTCACTCTAAACATCCGTGTGACATCCACGCTGGTGCGGGAGGAGGCGGAGAAGTTGAACGCAGGAGGTATGGAAGGTAGAAAATGGTTGATCCCTAACACTATCCTAGATCTCCACCCTTCCCCATCCCACTAGTCCTCTTGTTCCTCCACTTCCCTGTAATGTTGTTTAGACTTCCACTTAATCAGTTTGCTGTTCAGTGTTTGATTTATTATACACTATAACATCATTGTCTAATGCTTATAAACTCTGTCCCCCACCCCTTGGTATCTGTAACTTAGTGACTCCCCCACATGTGGATATCATTCTCCAGTATACAGTGTCACTGGCGCCTGCAGTGATGACAGATTTGTAGGCTCCTTTGGCACTGTGGTGTTGCGGATTAAAGGTTTATTTATGTGCATGTGTTATAAGCTGGGGCTGTATGTGTTGCAGCAAGAATAAATGACACAGACCCTCTTTTTAAAACAAATATGTTGAATTCCAGCAAGAAACGAGTGTTTTGGATAAAGTTAGACTCTGAAGACTACAATGATGTACACAAATCCCTGCACTTGTCCTGTGTGAAGAGTGTCCAATGGATAGGCTAGCCTTATCTAAAACCCTGGTCTGGTCACCTGATCTTGCTGCAGCACAGACCGGCCCAGCCATGTTGTGCCTCTTTGCATATATTGCCATATGGTTCTGACATTTGATCTCGTATCAAGACTTCTAGTTTGTCGATTTTTAGGGACGCTGGACCTTTGACCAACAGGACTCTCTCTGTCATGGGCTGTGGCCAGGGCAGTCGAGCTGGGTGGAAGGTGTAGTGTAGAACGTCTAGATTCAGCTATTAGATGCAATCTTCTATATGTCTGTAGGTCTTTCATATGTCTTTAAAGCAGCATTCTGTCATCTTGATTGAAGATGCGTTTTCACATGGCATTAAAAAAAAATAAAAAAAATAAGCAAAACACAAAAAAATCCAGGGGTACCGTAACTAAAACTGTAACCATCCTGCACTTGAAGTAGTGAGCAATACTTTGGTGTCTTATGCAGACTGCTGCTTTATTGCATTAGACAGGTCAGTATAGACTTTGTAGCATGTGTCCACAATGTTTGTCAGGTTTTCTGTGTCTGGTAATCAGGGGACAGTCAGGAAGTGCAGGTAGTCATGTCAGCTGTAGAGCAAGAAGCCCCACTGCCCTCTGGAAGCTGCCTCATCCCCTGTCCACCTGACAGACACCCCCTTGGTCAAACCGTGCCTTGTCTTCTTATCCATGAATAGAAACGATATCAGTCAGCGATCCTCCGGACGTTCTGGACAGGCACAAATGCCTTGCTGCATTGGCGTCACTCCGACACGCCAAGTGGTTCCAGGTTTGCATTTTATTATTTCTGTCTTCAAAGTAGTAAATGCCATTTGTAAAACTTGTTTTTTTTTTATATAACTTATCGCAGATCACATGTGTTAGAAGATACTTAAGCAAACACCAGAGCTGTAACTGTGCTGAGCTGGCTTCCGTCACGCCACAGAAGCAGACAGTGAAAATACACCTCACAGGGATACATTATGCCTATATCATAGCTGCTGCTTTGTTTTAAGAGTAATTTACCTTTCTATACACAATTACTAATGTAGTGTACATAAGGCTTCACCTTAAACCTAGATATACATTTACCCTTGACAAAGTAGCACTACAAGAACGTGTAAATTTTAATTTAACTTTATTTTTTTACTTTTATTTTTTTCTGGCTTGTGTTGGTGTAGCATTGCCTTTTTAACAGGTTGTTCCCTTGTCTCAGGCTAGGGCTAATGGGCTGAAATCCTGTGTCATTGTCATCCGTGTGTTGCGGGACCTGTGCACCCGTGTACCTACATGGGAGCCACTAAGAGGATGGGTAAGTAACCGCGGAGGCTCAGCTGTGATGTCTCCATACTAATCTATCTGGCTGTCCACGTCATGCTTGTCTTCCTTATTGTAGATTTCTAGTCATGGGTCTCTTCTTTCTGGGTTGTAGCCACTCTGCCATTTTCTTCACCTTACTATAGGGATGAGTGATCCTAATGGTCTGGAATCAGTGCAGTGTTTACATATGGGTCCTGATGGCTGTTGCAATGTGTGATACAGCAGTTCTTAACCTTCATGTGGTGTACAAGTTACCAACTGTGGAATTGGGTCAGGTAGCACTGACCAATCCCTAGGCCTGTGTCTAGGTGTGGATGCCCAATTGCAAAGCTTAAGGGGAGAGTCAGTAACTCAGCTCATCAACCCCTTGGTTCTTACATAAATTCTTAGAGCTGTGTTCTCCACCCTCAAATACTTGCTTGCAATGACCTTCAGATACACATCCACTCATGTAATAAACATGTTTGTAATCTTTTCCGTTATGCTGTTACCGCTTTTGGTTAAAATACTGTAACTTGTTAGTCTGTGTACTGCCACTGCTTGAGAATCCCTTATCTAGTAGCTTACCATTGACATGCCTACCTCTTTATATAGAGCTACTGTATAATAATTTCAGTACTTGGTAACAGCTTCTCTGACCACATTTCCACCAGTAAGAATTCTTCTCTGCCATTACCCACTTAGCGGATCACCCACAACGGCTGCTGACTCTCCCCATTTTATTAAATCTTCTCTGAACCATCTAGATCCTAGTCCTTCTCTTGGTGCATCACTGTTCTTATCAGCAGGATGGGCAGTGTCTGGAAAAGATGTGCCTCCAGATGCACATTCCTTTAGATGCTGATAATTTTTTGTCTTTTTCCCCATTCTAGCCTCTTGAGCTACTGTGTGAGAAAGCTATTGGGACAGCAAACCGACCTATGGGCGCTGGAGAAGCTTTCAGGAGAGTCTTGGAATGTCTTAGCTCTGGAATCTTAATGCCAGGTGTGTTTTATTTACACGATGAGTTTCATTTTCTGCTTGTAGGCATGGCTGCCTTGGTTATAAAAGAGAGGATGGTTCTGTAGGACTAAATGTTTATCCAGCTGTATGTGCTTCTTCCCTCAGATGGTCCTGGCTTGTATGATCCATGTGAAAAAGAAGCCACAGACGCCCTCGACCATCTAGAAAGGCAACAACGAGAAGATATAACACACAGTGCACAGGTGAGGAAGCGTCTTGCTGTCTCCTGACGAGCGTGGTCAGGATGTTCTACTTACACCAGCCTCTTATGTAATCATTCCTCTGACCTCCTCTGTTCTGTCTCCAGCATGCACTCAGGCTGACCGCTTTTGGCCAACTACACAAAGTTTTGGGCATGGACCCATTGACCACAAAGCTGGCCAGAAACCGAAAACCAGAGCCGACCATTGATTACACAGGTAGCCTGTCTGTTTCACGCATACGACTGTACTCCACATCTTACGTCTGCGGCACCATTCTGAATGCGTTTCCTTTACTGCTCCACAGTTCAGATTCCTCCAAGCACAACCTACGTTATGCCAGTGCTGAAACGCCCCATAGAGGAGGACATCGATGACAAATCGCCAAGTAAGAAGAAAAAGAAGATTCAGAAGAAAGGTATTGGAGGGGTATTAGGCCGCATCATATTGGTGCAGTCTGAACGCTTCGGGCCCTGTCTGAAGTGCACACAATTGCTCAACAGCCAAGTTTTTGTTGGTGTCTGGTTCTTTAATAGGTGGTAGAGGCTAATGCAGTAGAACGTTTATAAGGTGTGGGATTAATATAAGAATATTGACCTAAATTGTGGGTATATTGGGGTACAGGGTTAGTATAGTTTTCTGGATGGGCCATGTGGCTCTTATCTGTCGCTTTCTATGTAACTGTGTCCCTCTGCTGCCATCTGGCCAGTGACTGCTTCTAATATCTGTTACAGTGGGGAGTTGTAGTTGTAGTCTGCTTTGAACATCCATTCCTGGTTATGAGCTAGGGTTGGAGTAAAGCTGTTGTAGTCTAGGACTATTGTTAAAGGTGTTACTTTACACAGACGAAAAGACAGAGCCTCCCCAAGCCATGAACGCCCTGATGAGGTTAAACCAGCTGAAGCCAGGCCTCCAGTACAAACTGATATCTCAGACAGGTCCTGTTCATGCCCCGATTTTCACCATGTCTGTGGAGGTAGATGACAAGTCCTTTGAGGCTTCAGGACCTTCAAAGAAGACTGCTAAGCTTCATGTGGCTGTTAAGGTATGTTTATGCTGCCCGAGTCCTATGTATGTGTTTTGTCAGCTAGAAAATGTGACTATTTTTCACTGACTGGACCTTGGATTCTAGGTCTTACAAGACATGGGTCTTCCCACTGGAGTGGAAGAGAAGGAAGAAGTAGCCGAGGAAACCGAGACAAAACCGATGGTCCAGACCCCAGCTCCTACAGAAAATACACAGGGAGATAGTTCCTCCCCAACAGATCAGGCTGAAGTAAGTGACCTTACTGATATCACTGATGGTAAAGAGAATCCTGACTTTATAGCAGTACTGTCTGCAACATTCGTAGAGGGAAGAATGTCAGTTAATAGATGGATTGTGTTGAAGTGGAAATGATCTGGACACGTTTTATAATCACGACCATTCTTACCAGTTATCACTATTAGCCATGCAGCAACTTGTGTCCCCCCCCCCCTTTTTTTTTTTTTTTTTTTTTTTTTTTTTTTTTTTTTTTTTTTTTTTTTTTTTTTTGTATGTGATAATGTTTAGGCATAGACCATACTGATCTGAGTAGTGTCACATTCCACTGATGTCCAATCAGATAATGAGATTGCTGCGGTTCCTGGTTTTTCTTCCTCTTGCTTACTGAAACTTGTGTTCTAGGGTGCTAAACAGCAAGGGCCAATTCTAACAAAACACGGGAAGAACCCTGTCATGGAGCTGAACGAAAAGAGACGTGGTCTGAAGTACGAGCTGATATCCGAGACCGGTGGGAGCCATGACAAGAGATTTGTTATGGAGGTAAGCGCTGTGAATGCTTGGATTTGTCTTGGGAACCAAACTCTAATGAATCCTATAGGAACCAAACTCTGTAATGAATCCTATATAAACTATCTTTACATGGCTAAAGCACGAAATAAAGGATGACCAATAATATATGCTTATCTTAGGTTGAAGTGGACAACGCAAAATTCCAAGGCTCTGGTGCAAATAAAAAGGTGGCTAAAGCTTATGCTGCTCTAGCTGCCCTTGAGAAGCTCTTCCCAGACTACACCCTGCAGCCCGAAGCTCCGAAGAAGAAGCGGCCCCCAATGATGCCGAGAGGTGGCGGCCCCAGAGGTGGCAAAGTAAGTTGTGGCTTTATAGTTGGCCTTTTGGTTCTTTAAAAGAAGCAGCATTGTGGCTGAGTGTGACTTCCCAGGAGATGGAGGTGTGTTCTGTGTCCTAAACCTCTGCTGCTGTTTGCAGCACAACCAGGGATTTGGAATGATGTTCAATGAAGTTCCACCACCCCCAGCCATGAGAGGACGCGGCCGAGGAGGAATGAATCGCGGCAGAGGAAGGGGCAGAGGCTTTGGAGGCAATCATGGTTATATGAATTCAGGTAACAGGCATCCATGAAAAACAGTAGCTGCTTTGTGGCTGTTAAGGCATTCCCGCTCTTTATGCTTGTTCTACCTTCACCTGAAGCATTTTTTTTTTTACCTTTTCTTATAGGTGGATATGGCGGCTATGGAGGAAACTACAACTATCAAACATCAGCAACGGCTGGATACAGTAAGTGACTCAAGGCTACATTGGCATCACATGAGCGTAACTTGTAATAAAGGCTGGCTTGGCATTTACAGGGCGGGCTAAATGGCTAGCTGTAAGCCAAGCATGTATAAAATGGAAGCCTGAGGATAACAAACAAGAGGGTGCAGGTTAATGAACTTGGGAAACATCCCTTTCATTTAAGCTGTGTTTGGGTTATTGGTGCCTCTGTAATATCAGTAACGTCAAATGAATTACATCCTGTGTTCTAGCGTTCCTATTGCTTTGATTCAGTAACTTGGGTACATTACCTTTTGACAGTGGTCATATGATGTGTGCATGTGATTGTAATATTTGGCTTGTGTTAAATAGGATTTCATTGGGGCCTGTACTATCTTACTTTTACCCACACAATGCTGCTTTCAGCGTGTCTATTCCTTGTGATTGCATAACATGCATTTCTCCAGAGTGGTGCTGTGAAGCCTATTGCACCATGAAGCAACTTCTCCTACTAGTAACTTGCCTTGCTGGGCTTCCTGTAATGTTTGGAAGCAGGAGTTCTCCTGGAACAGGCCACTCATTTCTTCTCCAGCCAAAGCTGTTTCCTTAGCCAAGAAAGTGGACATGTTACTGCACTTTATTACAGCAAACATTTATTGCAACGACATTTAAACTGCAGCGTCCCTCTGCATATCTAAGCAAAGCATACGTCTTGTTCAGCATGCAGACAGGAACTGGTTTAAGATGAAACCAACTAAAATATGCTGCATTGCAGAGAGCATTTTATGACTTGTGGGAGTATACTGACAGAACGAGATATGGTTATGGTCTCCAGTGGAAGGCTTGTTGCACTAGTCCCTTTGTCTAGTCCTAACGACCCGTGTTCTACTGTAGGACACAATTGACCATTTGTTATAAAGGGTGTTTGTGCAAAGAATAACCATTTTAGCCACAAAGGCCATAGCAGGTGTGGCTCTGTCACCATATACTCTGGTCTTAAAATCCTATCCTAAAATTGCAGCTTCTATTGGTTTGCGTGAAGGTGGGGTGTACCTATTACCTTCACACAGTGGAGGAAGCCATTTTGTGATCTGGTCTCTGGGCTATGCCTTCACCAGACACTCCCGTTATTGTGGATAAAATGGCTGTCCCTGGTGTGTGGGGGTTAAGGTCACTTTTTCCTCAGACTTTCTATTAAGTAATAATGTGCGTTAATTCTGTCAGTTTTTTACATTTCTCTGCTTTGGTGCATTGTGAGGAATACGACTCACGTCCATGTTCCCGATTTTTAGAAACTCTTCCCCCTTCCCCTGTCCCCATCTGGAGGAGCCCACACGGTGTTATGTCTTGTGGGGAGACAGGAGCAGAGAAATCTAAAACCTCTTTGCACAGAAACAATCTATGGCTTGATGGCCAATCCACGGAGGAGTCTAATTTTATTTCTCTGCTGTCTCCCCCTCTTTGTAGGTGACTTTTTCGCAGACTGCTACGGTTATCATGATTTTGCATCTGCTTAGACCACCTGTAGCGTTTTTTTGCACCCATCCACTCAAAACCCACAAATCCGCTCTTTCCTCCCGCCTGTCTTGGTCTCCACATGGCGAACGCTCTACCGTTATTGTGTTCCACACCATTCTGTTCTGGACTGTTCACTTCAAGCTAAAGACAGTAGCCTGCAGCAGTGTAAAACGTTTTTTGTGGTTCTGAGACGCCGGTTTTTATTTTTACATGGAACTTGCTCGATCAAAATCGACGTATGGAAGTGTCCCTTGGTCAGTCATTTCTGTCCCTTCATGATTGGATATTGCTCGCTGTTAACGGAGACTTTGGCACAGGGAACGTTGGTTTTTAACTTTTTTTTTTCTTTTTAAAACTTAAACTGGTGTTTCTATTGTTGAAAATGTGCACCCTTTTTTTGCGTGTTCATAATGTTTTTAATAATAAATCTTGTAAAAACTACAGTGGAAACAAACCTTGCAAAGCTGGTTATTGCTAGAGATGGTTATTACATCTTTAATATGTGGTTTCTGATTGCTCTATGGATTCTGGGGAGTACTGTTGTCTGGACAGACCTTGTGATTTTCCATTCCAATGCGCCTCGCTGGTAACCCACATATGACATACCTGTAGGAAGGCTTATAGTGGGAGCAGAGCAGGTAAGGTGTGGAGCCACTGACCACAGCGTTTTTAGTGACATGCACCAAGATGATAGTCAGAATTCCTGTCTATGACTTGGGTCTTGCAGCACCTAAAGTGCATGCTCTCCATCACTGTAAATCCCACTTATGAAGATGGTTTAATGTGTTCTCTCCTGCCTGTACCTTTCCTTGTTTTGCCCCAAATGATGACTCCTTGCCTCCCCAGATCATGCTTTGTGGCCAGCTCAGGTTTTATTGCTGCTCATGCTCAGCAGAGGTTTGGAGGGTGACCATGGATGGCTTAACTTAGTTTGGCTGGTTTTAATCTGCAGTAATACATTGAAGGAAGATAAATAAAGCTTTTGGGTTAGACTATTGCACAGGTCAAAAGTAATGTGCCTTAAAACTTATTGGAACTGCTGCATGTGTGATGCCATTTGTCATGAGGTTGTGTAATGCATATCTGTGTACTGGGGTATTTGTTCAGTCCGTATGTCGCTCTTTATGCCTAAGCCGACCCCTTTTCCCATTGCACGCAGCCACCCTGTATACTGGAACAATTTATCTTCCTCCCTTGACCCAAGAAGTCGTCATTATGATTTGGACTAGTGTTGGTGGCCATTTATTTCTTGGCCCTCCCTCAGTGCTACAGACTGCTGAGCAGGGGTTCACGATATTGTCACTGGTTGTTTTGGGTCCTGCTTTCAGGAAGATAACCTTGTTTGTGGAGCGCCTTTAATATATGGGACACTGGTCTTTCTGGCTGTGCATTTGCATGGAGTGCTCTGAAGGTTTGCTTGCTGGTCAGACCTGTGTTACTGTGGTCTCCAGTGTCTCCTCTACCTGTCCTGCATCTTATGTAGGAAAAACAGTCACTTCATAAAACAAATGGTTGCCAGTGTGCGCTGAAGGCCTGGTCATTGTCTAATCCTGTATAAAATGTGGTATCGGCCTAACCTATGAGACTTGCCCTGAATGGCACTGATTGAGATGGTTGGTGGTCAGGCTTATCTGCTTTGCACATATAAAGAAGCTAAAAATCAATAGTTATTCCAACTTTGAAGATTATTTATGCTCATCCGTCCAATACGTGGCTCTTGGGTAGGTTGATTTTGGCTACAGCGGACGGTCACTGGAACCAGGCTTTGTAACACATGAGCAGTACGTCTGGTCAGTCTCATTTGACATTCACAAGTATTGGTATTTATTCCAAGCATGAAAGTTCACTCAATGTGTGTACACTACAATAGCTGAGACGTGAATATTCTGTGTCTGTTTACAACAGGCCTTATAAACTATTGGCCATAGTTGATTCATTCTCTCTGAAACCAGCTAAAACTGAGTTAGCCCAAATCTTCTGCAAGTCCCCTTTAATCTGGTGATATTTACTAATCTATCAATCTGGTGCCTTCTGGTCCGTCAGTACAGGTTCATCTTTCCAAGTAGATGATTGGACAGTGAGACCTCTAACTAAACAGGTTTATGCAGCTGCCCCACCATAGAGACAATGTTGTGCCTACCCATGTAAAACGGGTCATAAGATGGAGATGTGAAGGATGCTTAAAGACAAATTGGGGATGATTGACTTACCTGGCAGCCCTATTCAGTATAAGACTTAGTCTGTGGCTTCTATACTGTAGATTAAACTGCAACAGACTGTACATCTAGAGCTGTGTAAACCAACGTGAAGGTCAGTTTGGGCTGAAGCCTGTAATAGTCTAGGCAGATTGTTTTTCTAGTCTACGAACAGACATGAAGCAGACGGACAATGTTAATGGTAACCAGTGACCGCAAGCTGTGCCTTGGCTACACGTCCTCTGCTATTACTGGTCCAGGTTTCCCTTGTTGATCGATATTTATTTTAGCATGGCTTAACTGAAGTATTGTAACCCTATGTCTTTCCTCCTGCCACAATCTGATTCTCTGACGTGTCCCTTTGCAGGTCAGTTCTACAGCAATGGTGGTGGCTCAGCCAGCGCTGGCAGTGGGGGAGCTGGTTCTGGTGGCTACGGCTCTTATTACCAGGGGGAAAGTTATTCTGCGCCGACTCCTCCTAAACCCTTTGTGAGCAAGAAACCGGCACCCCAGCAGCCTCCACAGCCCTTGCAGCAGACACCCGCACAGCCACATGCAGCTCCCCAGGCCAAAGCAGCTTACAACCAGGCATACCAGGCACCGCAGCAACAGAGCTACAACCAGAACCAGTACAGCAACTATGGACCACCACAAAAGCCGAAGGGGGGCTACAACCCAGCATCTCAGGGAGGTCCAAGTGGCAGTTATAACTACTCCAACTCCTACAGTGGTGGAGCAGCCTCAGGTAAGACTACACAGAGTAGTCCTAACATCGCCCCCTAGTGTAGGATCTGCTTTATTATATTGAAAACGGTTCCCCTATTTTAATGGGTTAAGATGTTTGCAAAGTCTCTTTTCCAGACCTAGATAATTATGACCCTGTAGGGTCTAATAATTGGGACGGACCTGTTTTTTGGTGCTTTGGGTTCGTGGCATTATTGCCTCATCATATAGTGTCAAGCTTAGATGAGACTGGGTATTTTATAACCATATTCTGTTAATACTAAATGCAATAGAGACATCTGATTCACAGAAATGATCGTTTGACCCTCTTGTGTCTAGTTGGACCCTGCATATTGTGTACAGTCTGCCTTTTACATTGGTTAATGAAATAGGTCTGCTCTATGTTAAGGGTGCTATAAAATCTGGAGTAGACTGATACTATTTATGTTCTGCATAGGTTACTCTGGTGGAGAGGGATCTGGTGGACGAGGAGGCAATTCCTACACAGCACCCTCCTCTGGGTACAATGCTGGCACAGGCTATGGAGGTGGTGCCAACAATACCTCATACCAAGGTATGTCATCCAGTTATTCTGGAGCCTGTATGTAACCTGGAGGGCTGAACAGGAGCCTCTGAGCCTGTGTTCTCATTGGGACTTGTTGGCATCTATTCTTCTAATAATGTGTTTCTCTGACTTCAGGATACTCACAATCCAACTACAATCAAGGTGGTGCTGGACAGAGCTACACTGCTCCTCCTGCATCGTTCCAAGCTCCCCAGGGTGGTGCCGGAGGCTACGGTAGAAACGTGGATCACAGCATGAACTACCAGTACAGATAGACTGCACACAATTCCCCCCTCCATTCCCCTTTTGTTTTACCCATACCCTCTCTGCCAGAGGACCGTGGAGCTTTTTGTTAACACAATGGTTTTACAGCATCTGTTGAGACGGCATTTTCTCCATGTTGCAGTGCTTTTTATTACGTGATGAAATTTGCTCCCTTTTGTGCGTAACAACGTGTCTGAATTTTGTATTGGCCCCTCTGTTTCTTTATCGCCCCTTACCACACAAGAAGGCCTGTTGAGCGTATGCTGTCATCTATATTTCCCCCCCCCCTTCCTAAAAATGTTTGTTTTTATTTAATACGTGGTAATAAGAACTAGCTATAGGATCGCTTGCATAGGCTCTAAACCTGGCGCTTGGCACCTAGTGTGATTGTATGTGGTCGAACGGTCACTGTCTGCAGTGAGACTTGGTTCCGGTGACCTGTGATCCTCTGCTGGGTGTCACTGGTCATTTTAGTGCTGAAATTGGTGACTGTGCCCCCTTCATGCTCTGGGCCTTACACCTGCTGTGAGCTTGCAGTGCATGCTGGGGGATTTGTCTGTTCTCAAGTTGGTGGGGGAGCCCCTCTTTTCCTAACATTGGTTGCAAAACCACTTTCTGTTTTTTTTGGTTTTTTTATAGCATTCTGTGGATTATACCATATTGGTTGCCCTCTGTATATATAAATGGCTGAAATGGTGCCACTGTTCTGTGGTCTTAGTTTTTTGGATACAGCAGCTCTTATCCCTTCTCTTTCACCACATTCATGTCAGAGTGGGGATTAAGGACGGTTTAGGCCTGCACCAGTTTTTCCTAATTAAGGCTATTCTGTGAAGTGACTTAACAGGCTTTGTGTATTTTAATGGATTTGTTTTGTTTTTTTTCATTGTTTTATAAGTGAAGATTTTATTTTAAGACGTTGGGATGTGTGAAAGGGGTTTATTTTTGTTTTTTTCCTGATGTCTTGTTTCATTCTGTCAGTATCGGAGTGAGATGAAACATAGTTTAAAATAAAAAAATATTTAAACAATTGTTTTTTATTTTGTCCTGGATGTATAGTCTTTTTATCTGAACAATCATACCAGCTGCATTACCTGCTGTTAGTTGGCTTGCCTTCTCCACCTTCTTGTATTATCCCTGATCATCCCTTAGTTTGATACCATTGTATCAGTGGGCACTTGGCACACAGGTAATCTGATGTAGGCTCCATTCTCCCTCTATTCCATAGTGCACCAGGACTGTGTAGTAGTTGGTGAATTTAACAAAAAAGTCTGAAACAAAGTACGACATGTGAAGATAAGGGCTGAGCTCCCATACAAGAAAAAACGAATTAAAGCTGTTTAGATAATGGTGGTTGCACCATCCCTCTTTTGTAAATTACAGGTAGGTGTTGTCCCATCCCCCATGAACTATCTTTCGAATGGGTTTTATAGTATCAATACCAAAAGGAGTGAGCTAATATGACAGCAAGAAAAATGGCTCCTTTAGTCAAAAAAAAATATAAACATTTAATTATCTAATAATTGGATTCAATACCCATAAAAACATTCACATAATTAAACTCAGAATACACTAGTGGTTTAATAACGGACCATTCTCTGCATCCGATAAAGCAGAAATTCTGTTGCCCATTGTAGCCTGTTCTCTATTAGAGGGTAATCTTTAGGAGGGGTAATGATGGAAGTAAAGTGTGGATAGCAGGTTCTTGCAGCTCTTCCCGGGGAACGCACAATAATAAATATTTGAAGATAATATCTCGTTGCTCCTAGGTGTCTTTGTCGGCACATAATGTGCCAGAGCCTGAGTGTTTAGATTCACGGTCACAGAGGCAAAGTCACTCTATGGGTTTTCAGGCAGCCGTCTGCATCTAGCCTCCGGGAGGGGTATAATAACTATCGATTCGCCTGTGAGGTAATGATCCCTCGTTAGGGAGCAGGCAGTGCCGCACGGCTTCTCGAGAGCCCCACAATCAAGGGAAAAAGTCCACCTCCGACACCCTCGTATCAAGGTGCTCTCTGGAGTCCCGTTCTTTGCAATACTTGGCAAACAATTAATTGGCAATGTCCTTAGGTGCAGGTAAACTTGGTCTGAATTTGAACAGCGTTAACGCATTTCATCTCATGGAGATTTTATAAGGAGTTTTTCATTGCCAAGTATTGCTGAGAAAGGGACTCCAAAGGAGCACCCCTCCCAGAGGATTTCAATGAACTGATTTGTTTGACAGATACCAGCATCTGAAAACCTAAATAACTCAACTTTTTGTAGGTCGAACTTTTTTTTTGGATTAAACAATTCTACTGGTTTAAATACCTAAATTTTTATATTGGTGTTTGCAGGGTTACTTTTTGTTTGTTTCTGGTATAAACCATTTATCCCAACCCTGTTCAGTTTCTTTTTTGTTTTTCCTTCAAATGTTTAAGTTGGAAAAATCACTTTATTTGGCATAGTAATTAACTTATTCATCATCGATCTACAATTTTACAAAACATTGTAACAGGTCTGTGTAGGTAAAAGGGCTCTGCTTGCAGTCTTAGTCTATAAGACAAGGATTGATACATAAGGTCAAGTAAATGGGCTGTGTGGTAAAAGTGCCCTGTATGATGCAGTGCCAGCAGCAAAACTTAGGGCAATTTTAGTTTACTGTGAAATGCTGCTAACTGAACCTTGATCAACCATGGCTTAATGATTTCTGACATTAACAATCCAAAGTTATTGGGCTTTAATATGATTTATTTTACATCTCTCAGTAAGATGTAGGAATAAAACACATTTTTACTGCTGAGTATATGTAAATATACAAAATATAGTAATTCACTTAAAATACTCTCAATGGAAAAATAACTGGTGTTAACTGGGGAAAAAAAAGTAAAACCAGTAAATCCTCTGTCAGAACCAAAAGATACAATAAATAAAATTAAAAAACCTATTCGGTCATAGCATAAACCTCCAAAATGGCTGGTGTAGAATAATGCACTCAGGACAGGGGCTGGTATCTCACACATAATGGTGGTTGAAAATAAATTCATAGCTTGAAAAGAATAAAATGGCTCTTATTATCGTTTATAAGACGCTGTACAGAGGCAATAGCAAAGACAGTAGTTACATATACAATTCCATACAATGATTAACGGTATAAAATACATGAACAAGTCATACAATACATGTACAAAGCAAAAATTTAATACAGTAAGAAAAAATGCATGGCAATATATAAAAAAAAATTATGCTCATTAACCAGCAGCTGACCTGTCACACTAATATAAACACAAATGTTAAGCATGTCTGCAGATTAGCCTCCTCTTGCCATCAGGAGCAGCATCCTTGGTGCTTGTGCTGTGATGAAGGTGTATGCTGTAACACAAGCATAGGCAAACCCTAGTTCTGCATAAGAAATTAGGAAGTATCTGCGTTGACCATTTGATATGGACCTTACAAGCTCCCAAAGAGTGTGATCTCTTGTGGCAGCCTCTACCCCAGTCATTTTGAAAACCATTGTGCCACGAGGAGCAGTTGTAAGGTGAAAAGGAGTCAGAGGTAATTTTATAAAGGTTTAAAATTGATTAAACGTAGTGAACGGGCGAAGACCTCAGCCTGTTCCATCTTTTCCCTGGCTCCCTTGCTCCATACTAATGGACGTAACCACCTACCTGTTTCCTGAGAAGGTGCTGACGCTGTGAATGGCGGTATTTCCTTCACCTCTGGACTCTCTTAGGGCAGAGCCGACTTTTCTATTGGTGCTGTGTGTGTGCGGCAGCTGGTCCTGGGTAGTAGTCTGGACAGATCAATCCTTCCGTTTGGGTTGAAAATTGTCCTGCACAGGGGGCTGTGGGCGCCATCTTTGATCTTCATCTCTAAGTGTGCCAGGCACAAGTTTCCTCCTGGCTGGAATCCTTTGGGTTTCTTTGTGGTTTTCACACAGAGCGAATTTAATATCATTTAATTTGTTTCTCGCTGGGCTGAAGAGATTGGATATAACGGCTTTTTCTTCATCCTACTATTGCCTGCAGTATAATCCCTTTCTCACGCCTGAGGCTGACGCTGCCTTCAATTATGTTTCTATTCGTCATATTGACTATTGAGCTCCAGCTTTCTTCACTTGTGGCTTGGACTGTATCTTATCTTATTATTGGAGCCCAGTATTGTGCGTTCTGTAGAGACTCTGCTCGAAGGGCAATTGAGATGCATCAACATTTGCTTTTTTGGCTTATCTGGGAAGTCTGAGGACTGATCCGGTGTCCTTTCTGGAGAGTCTACTGATCCGTGAATTTGGAAGAGGAGCCTTCTCACCACAGTTTGCAATTGAAGGACACATCGCCTGCCTTTACAACCGCCTCATCCAGGAGTCCCACCGCGCACTCTTATTGAACAGACGAATTATAGTATCTCTGTCCCGGAAGTGTAGAATCCGTGCAGACAACTTGGACCCTTGAAATTTGACAATGCCTCGGTCTCAAAATATCCTGATTTCGCAGCAGAGATCTAAAAGTCCAGTGCACATTTCCTTCCCATGCAGCACCGCTTGAGGAGCCTGGAGATTCCTTGTACTATGCTTTATCTTTACTGGCTCTGGGTCATGGCAGATGGCACTTCACATTTCTTCAATCCATCGCAAGATGCGTTCAATTGAGTGGAGGTAAGAGGGCCTCCAAGACGACGTCTTAAAGGAGGAACTTTGTACTCACCTTCCTCTTCACAGATAGGGCTCTATTTATTGATGACTTAATTTTTTTTATGAACTGTTCCTGTTCCAGGCTCGTTTCGGCTCACAGCAAGCCTGGCAGCTTCGTTCATAAAATTTGCAAATGCTTACCCCTCCTGCGAGGTCCCGCGATGATCTCGGTGCGTATCGCATGCACAGAAACTCCATTGTGGGACTCTGAAATCTTCAGAGTTGGATGCGTCTCCAGGACAGGTAAGTTTTTTTGTTGTTTTTTTTGTTTTTTTTTACTTTTAAAAATTTTTTTTTTTTACAGGTTTTAATTTTTTTGAAGTATTTAATTATTTTTTAACTTAAAATATAATTGTAAAAAACACACGTTTTTTTATTTTTACTTTTTATTTTTTTACATATACAGTTTTATCCCTTTATCCCAGCGGTGTCCCCATACATGCCCCCCTTTTCCTCCCCCTAATAACAGCTATTGGGGGACGAAAAGGGGGGAATAGGGGTACATCACTGGGATAAAGGCACTAACGCCATCTTGAAAGTTTTACTGCTGGAGTGGAGTGTAAAACTCCCAACCCAGGCTTTGTAAATATTACGAACCGTTGGCCCAATCTGAAAAGAACGGGCTGGTGGAGAGCCCCGATATTTACATGAATCGCCATGGAAACTGCTGTTTTCCATGGCGATCCATTGTATGTAAATATAAAAAACTTCATTTTTATGAGATAATGCCCATTTTCACATGAAAATGGACATTATCTCATGAAAATTAAGTTTGTAAATAGATCCCCTAGACTGGTGCTAAGTATATTCTCCATTTGATTTGTGTGGACATTTATCTGTGTTTAATGTGGTATTGTCTACTTACCAATTTCAATCTTTTTATTATGCCAGGAAT
>WWET01003123.1:20283-37348 GCA_011038615.1 Limnodynastes dumerilii | reverse complement strand
TCAAATCTTGCTGTCTTTGGGCCTGATCCAGCGCTACGAAAATTCGCACGACGGGCGAATGCGAACGTACGCTCGTCGTATCAACCTATACGCCCCTAGCACTCCCATAGTAAAGTCCCTGCTTACGGCGGCTGTACCCTACACTGGGTACGACCGTCGGCCGTACGAAAATTCGCAGAAAATACGCTGAGAAAATACGCTTAGCACGCCCATACTGTACAATTTAAATGGCTATCCCCGCCTCCCTGTAGTAAAACGGGCGCCCAGCCGACCTTCGTAAAAAAAATACGCCCAGCGAGCGCAAAATACGCTAACGATACGCCCGCTATTCGCTCATGACGCTCGGGCGACCGGAACCTGTCATACTGGGCATGCGCATTGCGAATTTTTTGCCGAAAATTCGCATACGATGAGCGTACGCTCGCTTGCGAGCGTTGCTCTGGATCAGGCCCACTGTGACCAAGTACACCTGCAGCTCCCCTGGTTCTCTCAGCGGTATCAGAGATATGTGGTGGTGGATCTGCTGCACGTGGAGCATCAAGATGGCGTCCGTCCTCTTCAGCACTGCTACCCCTCTGATGCCTATGCGGCCACGTCCTCCTCAACTCCCCAGGGAACAAGCCTGGCCTGCAGGCGCCCAGCAGCACCGCTCTCACACCAAGGGGCCCCGCTGAGGTTCCGGAGGCTCAAAGGAGACCAGAGCTCCTGCCTAGAAGTGCACAGCCTAGGCCTCGCAGAGAAGCGGGGAATCACCGCCGATGCGGCCCTCAAAAGTCCCAGTCCGGAGGTCAGGAGAGTGTCGGGAGCCCAGGGGACCAGCACAGGCACCGCTGGTCACAGTATGCACCCCGAAAAAGGCACCTTACATGCCTGGCAGGACGGAGCTCTCCCGAAGCACATCCGCTCAGTCCCTCATTTTTATTTTTTAATCTGGACAAATGGGAAATTATCACAGAAACCTATCCTTACTCCTCTCAAGATATATCCCAGGTCGTTCTCTCAAATCATAACAGGACATGCAGCTCTCCTCTACACTAACCAAATGCTCTGATTCCTGGTTACAGGACTTCTCCTAGGCTGCATACACTCTCTGGAATAACCTTCCTCGCCCATTAAGACTATTCTATACTTTCCAAACTTTCAAGCGCTCCCTTAAAACTCTCCTCTTCAGACAGGTTTACCAACTTACCACCTACTTTTAAACATTTGTATACAACCACTTTGCTATCCAGTTTTCTGGATAGCAAATCACCCTCAGTCCTGGTAGTAACACTGCTGTGTGACTGGATCATACAGAGCACTGAACTCTTTTAACATACACCCTGGTGGCTTCATTGTGTGATATATAGCACTTGCTTTACCTATCAGTTAATTTAAAACCCCTGGCACATAATCCTTTGGGCAAATCACAAGGCGTCCCTCTGTTTTAGCTGCCACTTTCTTCATTTGGCAGGTATTGGTGTATGTTTAATGTATATTCAGAAACAATGAATAATGTATTGTCCCTTTTTTCAGACAGGACCATAACTAGGGGGTTTTCCAGGATGGCATTTGTTGGCCATGGGTGGTGGACAGGACCAGCCCTAGCCCATTTGGCGCCCAAGATTTGGTTGGTGCCCCTTAGCAGAAAATCTCTCTCTCTCTCTCCCCCCCCTCTCCCTCTCCCTTTTCTGGCCTGGGGTGCACCCCCTGACAAGATGATGCTATAGGAACTCGCCTATACTGTCTCTAGCTATGGCCAGTCCTGGTGGTGGGTGCCACCTGCCTCAATCATACAGGGGCCAGGGAAGGACCCTCTGCAGCTGCCACGCTTTTTGCTTTGATCTTTTTGGGTAATTGGCAGAGGGGTCCAGGCTGTGGCCTCCATCAACAAAGACTTCAAGATGTGTTAGCCCAGAAGTGCAGTGGAGGCAAACTCATCATGTTCTAATGCAGATGAGTCTCAGTAGAAGTCACAACAGAAATAGTAAAGAGAAAATAAGAAAAATTCAAAAAGGAAGAGAATGCTGAGGAGTGAAATAGAGAAAGGGAAGTGGATTAGTAGAGAGGGAAGCAAAGCGCCTGAATTTTGCCAGAAATACCCACTCCTATAGGTAAGTCTGTATTATATGTTTTTAGATTGAGTTACAGAAACTGGTATTGAGCTCCCATTTTAATAGTTTTTTCATTATCAAAAACATGAATCACTATTGAAAAGACTACTTTTATAGTATGCAAAAAAAGAAAGAAACACTATACCCAGCGCTAATGAGTTGCAGCCACTACAATGAGATTCAACAAATGTGTTCCACCACACAAAAAAGATACATGGAAAAGAATGTGTAGGAACTCAAAGCTGCAGCGCTACTCTGTTGTATATAATGATACTGAGCAGTCAAGTTCCAGTCTTTAATTTCCAAGAAAACGGAAGGAGGGTTCTTTCAAAATCCTGCTAGCCGTCTTGTAGGTGTATGTGCTCCCCGTCTGAAGGCTTTAATTCCTCGTATGGACTGGATGAGTAACAAGCAAAAATATAATGAAAGATACAAATAAATAAAAAAGTTTTAATGCCTCTGTGGAGGCAGATGAGAGCGGACGTAAGTCAGCAGAGCTCCTCCATTACCGGCACTTCAGACTACCCATTTAGCCTTTATTTGGGGTCACTCTGCCCGTGAGTGTGCCTCCCTAGTGCTGTTACCTCGCAGAGCCCGGGTCAAGTCAGCTGCTGGCGGTCCCTGCGCCGTCCCGGAGTTCCCCAGGGGAGGTAGGTCGGTCCTGGGCCTGCTTATCCAGTGACCTCCATCTGCCCGCTGTGCCCCGGCGGGGGTCCTGCCCTGGGTGAGGTTTAGGCTGCAGGAACACTGTCTTGCCTACCCGCCGATAGCCAGGCAGGCTGTCCAACGTAGTGGAGGCTCAAGTGGTGTTGGGTCCAGCGCCATCACAGCTCCCCACGTGTCCGGTGCCAGCAGACGCTGCCGACGGCCATCGGAGGAGCAACGGAGCACCGAACGGTTTCTACAGGCTTCCCAGCCACCTCCACTCATCGCGGAAAGCTCATTGCAGGGTGAGACCCTTTCCTCTCACCTTCCCTATCCCTGCAGGCAGACGTTAAGCCGCGGAGATCAGAGAGATAGGCGCCATCTTGGATCTCAGGGCCTACTTCCTCGGGTCCTGGCAAGAGAGATCCGGAATATATTTAAAACAAATAAAAGAAAGCAACCGAGCCTGCCGCTGTGCCCACAGTGTAGTGGGTGATATCTGGACTTTTCTACTTAGCTCATACCTACACCAGCTGAGAAGATACTGGATCCAGGGTTCAGGCACCATCTTGGACTCTGCAGGATGCCTGATGCCTTCTCCTGCCGGTTATTTTGTCTGACTAATGCTGCAAGGTCAGTTATCCAGATAGGGAGGGTTTATCCTACTCATAGTTCTGTCTCAGGCTCTCTATAAGGCCTGCATAATGCTGTCATTTCATCTCAAGTTAACTTTGGGAAGATACTCCACAACAGCGCCACCAGAGGGAGCCAATCATCAAGAAAAAAATTTTCTCCAGTTTTATTAACCTAGCATTCCTTTTCTTGCGGGTGTTTATTTGTTTCTAGAACGTATCAAAATCTACCCCTCCGTAGGGGAGATTCCCTTCTTGGCCATATAGTATAACGGAGATGTCATTATTTTACTAGGGGGACAACGTACCTGATGACCTCATCTTCCAATGTAATGGCTTGTTAACTAGTACCTGGCTTGTGGCTGCGCTGCATCCTCCTTCTACGCTTTATCTGCATACCTCGTCACACCCCTGATGGGTAAAAGGGGCTCGCTCCGGAAGACACCCGCAAAATCTAAGCTCTCTGCTTCTAAGTCAGACATTACACCTTTCCTTAGTATTACTAATCTACCTACCTCCCAGAGCGATCCACCGTCCTCACATGGAGACCAGCCCAACATGTCTGCACTTGCTTCGGGCTCTAGCGTTGGTCCACAATGATATTGGAGAAATTCTAAGACGCTTGGACTCCATCCCTACTAAACAAGACATACTACAGCTTGAAAATCGCCTTCTAGAAAAATTGCAAACTCAAACGCTCCCACTTCAAGCGGACATTTCCCAAGTAGCCACTAGACTCACGTCGGTGGAGACTGTACAGGTGGGCCAGGCTGACAATATTACTCAGCTGCACAGCATTGTCGCTGACCAAGCACAGTCCATAGCGGACATCCAGTCTCACCTTGACCTAGACAATAGAGGCAGGCGTAATAACCTCTGGGTCCGTGGTATTCCTGAGGAAATCCCAGCTGGCAATATAGAGGCAGTCCTGACCAAAGTCTTTAATGATGTATTGGAAGCCCATCCGGATAATGCTATTATCTATGATAGAGCTCCCAGGGCTCTTAAACCAAGAGGTCCAGTGCAAGCGCAGGCATGCAACAGAATCTGTCGAATTCATCAGTACAAGGTGAAGGAAGAAATCCCACAAAAGGCCAGGAGAAGAGAAAACCTGGAATTTGAAGGACACTCAGTCCAAATATTTCAGAACTTATCCTGGCATATCCTACAAAAGCTACGACAGCTTTGCCCACTCACCGAGACCCTTAGGAAACATGGTATTAAATATTGCTGGGGGCTCCCATTCGGTGTTCTGGGTAACCATGAAGGGAAGTCTGCTTCTTTCCGGCACTCTTCAGATCTCCCACGTTTTTGTGAAATGCTGGATAACCCACCACCTTCCCTGCCAGACTGGGACCAGGTCCAAAGGATGACGAACCCTGCATCGAATTCACTCCAACCTGAATGGCAGTCAGTGTGGCGACAGAAGCGGAAACATACATCCCGACTTGATTCCTGCATGATACCCGCTTTGCGGCTCTTCTACCAACCTAAAGGGTGGTTTTCTCACCGAAGCGGCTACAGCTGAACTTATTTCCCAAAATCGCCCTGGCTTTTTCGCATGCGATCCGCTTCAGAACGTTCTTTGGCAATTACGTTAGGCCAGGCAAATCCTGTGGAGCTGTTTTGATCTCTTCGTTTCATGATTGTTTGTTTAATATTTTCTCTTTTTACAGGTAACCCTATAGACACTTTGAGGTCTATCCTGGCTTTCTACTCAAGTTTCATATTCAGGTTTCTTATTCAGAATTTTCACGCCTGTGCTGATTTCTAAGAAATAACTGTTCTCACCTTAAGTGCCTTACTAGATTAAGTATTGTATGTTTTGTTTATTGCTACTTGACACTTTTATTGACCACATGAGGTTGCTGGTACGTTTCAACCCGTTAACTCCCTTTTCTACTGGAATTTATCTGCACATTGCTGTACTGTATATAGCCTTGTTGCACCCAGTAACAATCTCCCCAAGCCATTCTCCTCTCCCTTTCCCCCCATAATGCCCTTAATGTCATCTATCTATTACTTAGGGGCTTGGTTCCTTACCTGTCTGGGGTACGCATCTTTCTCCCCCGTATGTCCTTCAGGTTGGACGCCTCCCATCTGTACTCATTCACCTTTAGTACTACCCTTAACCTTAGCCAGGTTACATTCTCCTTCTGAGTTAATCTTTATTGTGATAGATGTGGGTTCCTTGCATCTGCTTCTATTTCACCCTCACTATGGCAAGCATTAAACCTCAGCAACAGGAAATCTCCGATTGCCTCAATCAATGCTCCTATCCCTCCCTTCCTCCAGAAGCCTCTTCTGCTCTTGAATCTCCCTTCACTCTTGCTGAATTAGAAGATGCCATCAAAACAACCCCTAATGGAAAGAGTCCTGGTCCTGATGGCTTCTCTATTTCATATTATAAACTGCTTAAGGATAAACTGACCCCTCAACTTCTTAATGCCTTTAATAGTATTTCTGACACATCTAAATTCTCCCCCCAGTCTCTTGAAGCCCATATTTCGGTCATCCCCAAGGAAAATAAAGACCCAACTCTAGTTCTACTTCGAGTAGTACTCTACTCTGTTCTAGTTATAGGCCCATCTCCCTCCTTAACGTAGATTTGAAATTATTTGCTAAACTACTAGCTAATCGCCTTAAAGCATACCTCCCTAGCATTATACACCTGGATCAGGTGGGATTCGTCCCGAGAAGCGAAGCGCGAGATAGTACTACTAAAACTATTAACATTCTCCATCACCTTTCCCACACAAAGGCTCCTGCTTTACTGATCTCCACTGAGGAAGAAAAGGCATTTGACAGGGTGAATTGGGGTTTCCTGCGAGGTGTCCTTTCCCACTTGAACCTAGGCCCCATTTGCACCCATTTTAGCTTTATATACTACTCCCTCTGCCAAGGTTCGAGTTAATGGAGCCCTTTCAGATTCCTTTTCAATCACAAACGGCACACGCCAGGGTTGCCCGTTGTCGCCGTTGATCTTCATATTATGCATGGAGGCCCTGGCCCGTACAATCCGTGCCAATAGGGATGTACAAGGGGTTCATGTTAAAAATAAAGAATATAAATTAGCCCTTTTTGCAGATGACCTCCTGGCCTATATATCTAACCCACTGACTTCAGTACCTACTCTTATGCAAGAATTCTCACGTTTTGGAAGTCTCTCAGACTTTAAAATAAACTGGAGTAAATCCAACGCCCTTCAGCTAAATCTTCCCCTAACCATCAAACAAACTTAGGCCCCTTTCTTCCACATACAGTGGGACGAGTCCCACCTGCGCTATCTAGGGGTTAATATGACAGCGGATCCTAGCTTACATTTTAAGGAAAATTTCCCCCCCCGTTGCTGCTGAAAATTAAGTCAGATCTAGTCACCTGGTCCCCTAAGGACTTTTCATGGCCGGGTCGCATTAACATTCTTGAAATGAATGTTTTACCTAAACTCTTGTATCTTCTTCAAGCCCTTCCCATCTATATCCCACCCCGCTTCTTTCTGGAGTTTCAGCGCTTGAGTCGTGGTTTCATCTGGAGAGATAAGAGGCCTCGTTGTAGTCAAAACACAATGTATGCTCTTAAGGATAGTGGCGGGTTGCAGCTTCCAAAGTTATCCTCCTATTATGAATCTGTTCGTTTAAGTAGAATTGTAGATTGGACCAGACAATCTAGAGATAAGCAGTGGGTCGAATTGGAAAATCAAAGTTGTCACGTTCCCCTTCATTTAGCTCCGTGGCTTCCCGCTACTCCCTCGTTATCCCACCCATCGATAGGCCCCACCTTGGTGATTTGGAAGATGCGCTGGACTAATTATCCCTCTTCTTTATCTTCCTTTATCTACAACCCTCTTTTTCCTCCTGGTAACTCTCCTCCCTTCCTAAGGACATGGTCTGACACGGGCCTTTATAGGGTAAGCCAGCTGGTGGGATCTGCGGGTCCCTTACCTTTTCAAAGTCTTTATCCCTCCCTTCCTCCAGAAGCCTCTTCTGCTCTTGAATCTCCCTTCACTCTTGCTGAATTAGAAGATGCCATCAAAACAACTTAATATGTGCTGGAGATGTGGGGCGGCAAGTGGAACGTTTCTTCATATATGGTGGGATTGTACCCTGATTAAGCCCTTTTGGAAACTAGTCATAGACACAGCTAGACACTTGGCAGGGGATGAGATCTCTGGAGAACCTGAGTTTTGGCTCCTTGCACTGGACACTTCCCCTATTTCTTTATATAAAAATTCTCTCATACGCCACCTTAGCCACGCTGCGGTTGCAGTGATCCCTGTTCATTGGAAATCTTCCTCTCCCCCCTCCATAAAGGAGTGGATAGATAGGGTTGATTTATATTATAACATGGATAACATTGCTCTGGCTGCTGCCGACAAGTTCCAACAATATTTCACCATTTGGTTTGCTTGGACAGAATTTAAATTGTCTCCCGAATTCAACACCTTGCTGAATGCCTAAATGCTCTATAACCCTTTACCCCTCTAATTATTTTAACTCAGTCTGATTTGATTTATTTCGGGGTGTTCCCTTTGGCTTGTCTTTTGTTCTGTTTAGTTGGGTTGGGTGAGATGGAAATATCCATGGAGATCAGGGCTTTTGGGATAATGTGACACTAGGCTTTACGTTATCATAATATCATAGTGACTGATGCTTTTGCTTTGTGTTATACCACAAAGAGATTATAACCAATCCTGGCTTCCTTCCCTTTTCACCCCCTCCCTTCCCCCTTCCACCTTCCCCATTCTTTGCAATACGGTTTGCTGGAGCATCTTAACCTTATAGTTTCGATACCACATGCTTTCTCAGTGTTATGTAATCCTACTCTTTATTGACAAATTGTTTTATATATGCTTTTGTTTGGATATCTCATGACTTGAGTTGTCTTGACACTTTGTATTGGTTAACTGCTTTAATGAAAATAAAATAAAAAGAATTTAAGAAAAAAAAAGTTTTAATGTGTCAATTAAAACAGTGTATCTCAAAACATGAGCAGTTACAAAGTGAAAACAGCAAAGACCAGGGGTATCGTGCCTAACATACAAGAAAAGTCCCCGAACGATGGTATAGGTATCCCAACTAGAAGCTGGACTTCTGTGGCTGTAATAGTGATAGCTGATTAAACCTTGTGCTGCAGACCACCAACACAGGTTTTATTTCCCTTTAAAGGGACATACTCGAACCTCTTAAGAAAGTTAGATACAGCGTTATATAGACATTAGTGTTACAACACTTAACATATAAAATCCTAAAGAGCCTACTAACAATGTTTTATTACTTTTTACAATAAAATGCTGCTCACAAGTATAAAAAACAAACAAGGTAGCTATTGAAAAAATATTAAAAGGAGAAAATACGTTTTTCTCTATACATGATCTTGTATATTATTCAAAATAATACAGACAACATTTTTTTTTAATTGATTATATCTTTTATTTTATTTTTGCGGTTGTAGTCCTAAATAAGGAAGACTACATCCAGGAAATTAGAAAACAATTAGATGATGGTGTCACATACAAAAATTTAACACAAGATCCTACTGTAAAAATACAAGCGATATTGAAATCCATCCTTAATAAATATTTTAGTAATGGCACTATAGATAAATTAGTAGCTAATTATATTTGGATTGAAAAACCATTGGTGGCGGACATCTATATATTGCCTGAAATCCATAAGGATACTAATAAACCCCTTGGGAGGCCGATTATATCTGGATACAACTCCCTGACTTCAAAATTTTGACTTCAAGATTTTATATTAGCTAACAATTATTTTTATTTTGAATTGGAATATTATTTACAGCTAGTCGGTACTGCCATGGGGACGAGATTCGCGCCCAGCTATGCAAACCTTTTTTATTGCTCGCCAGGTGTTGTGAAACTACAATTCACTGCATGCTTTGTCAGGTATCCGCTATGCTTTTGCAGTTAAAGCATGTTGGGACTTGTAGTTTCACAACACCTGGAGTGCCACAGTTTAGCAAACACTGATTTAGACAAATTAAAAGAAATTGTAGTGAGGTTCCAGTTTTGGAGAAACAATTGAAGGAAATGAAAGAACAGTTTGTACACAAACGATATGATATCAACTTCCTAGATCAAGTTCAGGAACAAATAGAAGAAATTAAAAGAGAGGAGATTTTGAGGGGTAAGAAAAAAAGATGTAAGCAGAAATATGAAAAAGTGGTCTTTCTGCACTAAGTTCAATACCAGCTATAGAAAAATAGAGAATATATTTCATAAACATTGGGGTATTTTGAAAAACCACCCTTCATCTATCGAAGAGCAGACAATATCAAAAATATACTGGTCAAAAGCTCACTCCCGAGTAAAAACAACACATATATACGCACTAAGGGATACCATAGATGTGGTCTTTGAATTGGTTGTAGAACAATCCAAATGGAAATGTCTAAATTTGTAGCATTTGAAGTTAATAATGTAATATATCCCATAAAAATTTAATTACATGCAATACCAAAAATCTCATATATCTTTTGAAATGTAAATGTGATCTTTATTATGTGGGCCGCACCACACGTCCCCTAAAAACACGTATCAATGAGCATATAAGAAATATCAAAAAGGGTGTAGAAACACACTCAGTGTCTTCTCATTTCAAAAAATGTCACAACTGTTCTCCTGCAGGTTTGGTTGGCTTTTGGGGTATAGATATTGTTCAAGATAGTTGGAAAAATAAAGACCTTATGAAAAGATTAGCCACATCAGAAATGAGGTGGATATTTAATTTACATACTTTAGAACCTAATGATTTAAACATTGAATTCGAACGTATATGGATTTTAGAATGAACATTTCTAATACCCCATAGGTCCATCATGTTGATATGTTTTTTGCTTCTTGTCTTTTTCTGTTTTTTTTACTCATTAGAAGGCTAAAATCAGAAGATTAATGGCAAATGTTATAGATATGTAATATATATAACTTGCAGGATGCTTGCGGAGATTACACTAATAGGATGGGGCACATGTGACTAGCACAGTGA
This sequence comes from Limnodynastes dumerilii, assembly GCA_011038615.1. Classification (NCBI taxonomy): domain Eukaryota; kingdom Metazoa; phylum Chordata; class Amphibia; order Anura; family Limnodynastidae; genus Limnodynastes; species Limnodynastes dumerilii. The sequence continues at coordinate 26,974 of WWET01003123.1, read as the reverse complement.
GGGAAGGCTTAGTGCGCTATGTACTATCTAGACTACTGTGAGGTAGGGTATGTCTGTGCAAGCCAGGGAAGTGGTCTTTGAAATCTGGATCCAGTTTTTTCAGGAGCCAGGAAAATTGTAACCGCCCAATAATGGAACTGAGCTGTCAGCCGCGCTTTGCCATCCTAACAGGCTCAGCTTTGTGTCGGTCAGATTATTAAACATACCAAATTATCCGATCTATCAATATCAGATAGACATGACTGCAGCAGACGGCTCTCGCTCGGATTATAGAGCGCAAGCCCAAACCCTGATCCCATCAGACTGCTGCAAGCACCAGACCGCTAGGACCACCCACCTGGATCAAGTACTGATCTAAGCGGAGTGACTGACAGGATGGCGAGAAAGAGAGAGAGGAGAATGAGAGAGTGCACTAGCTGACAGGACGGGAGAGAAAATTGTTTGGAATCTACTGAGGGGTCTCATAGATTCAGGATCCAAATTCAAATAGACCATCAGATAAGTCATTTACAATCACAGCTTATATTCTCTGATAGAAGCAAGTCACGTAAGCAAGTCTATCATCAATTAGCACATATGCTAGAGTCTTTGCATTACAAGGTTGCTAAACTTCCTTTTTGTCACATCTGGTACTTGCTGTTAGGTAACAAAGTCTGCAGAAATCTCTTGGTAGCTCTCTCAATTTCTGCTAATCTGACCTAAAAATCCTGACGCAGAGTCTCATCCACTCATTACTCAAAATATGAGCCTAAAGGTTATTGATATCTTGCTGACATCTGTACTGTGAATGAACAAAAATGGATGCTTCATACTAGCTCTTATTTTATAAGAGAGAGAGAAGATAGTGAGAGAGGAGAGAGGAGATAAAGAGAACACAGCAAAAGAGTGAAGTAGTTGACAGGACAGGGAAGAAAAGAGAGAAGATAGTGAGAGAGCAGAGTAGCTGACAGGAGAGAGAGAGAGAGAGAGAGAGAGAGAGAGAGAGGAGTAGCTGTCAGGAAAGGAGAGAACTAGGATAAAACAAAGTAAACCTTGAGAAGATAAATTGGAAATAAATCTGAGTGACAAAATAAAATCTAAAAACAAACAAACCTTTAAGCGCTTAAACCATTAACCAGGGATTGCCAACCCTGTCAAACACAATTGCAAACTTAAGAAAAATGTAATGGCAAGCGCTTGAAGGAAAACAAGCTCTCACTGAGGGAAGCTTCATCTATTTTGTATTGCGGTGACTGCCATATTACTGGACTGTTACTGAGGGTAACTGCACCTTATAACTGCAGTATCTGCCACACCACCGGATTGTAACTTACCAGGGAGAACAGTACTATTGGACTGAATTGTGAGCGCATACTTAGAACTATACCAGCTATAGCGCTGGCGGGGACGCCCGCCACTCTGTACCTACATACCTTCCCTGCAAAGTTTGGAGTCACTATCCCTATATCCAGAGGAGTAATATCCATTCTGATTCCGGTGGGGTAATCAAGAGACATTTATATCCTCTATTTTCAATTGTGTACACTAGCTACTTCAATAACAGCAGTATCGTCAGATGTGGCTTGATTTGCTTACATTTATCCTGAGATCTCGATCTGGATTGTGCCTCAGTCATTTGTACCATTTAGTAAAATATATGATCTTTTATATATCCCAATGTGCTATTGCTATTGAGCTTTTAACTGTTATAAATTAAAATAAAAAGTTTTCCTATAAAAAGAAAATAAAATTCTTTTGAATACACTCTAAGCGCTTATTAGTCTTTTATTTCTGTTTTTTGAGAGGGGCTATATCTCACCCATAGGGCCTTATTCACTAAGGACGATATTTTAGTGACAAATCGCATAGCGTTTTTTTTGTCCAAATTCACTAAGGCGCGACATAGATGCGATTTTTTCAAACACAGGTGATGTGCCGCCATGTTTTTAGGGCTTAATCGTGGTGATTTTAATCAAAAATTCACCGCGATTAGCCCTTTAACTAATGGCGGCATATCGCGTGTATTAAAAAAATCCAAAGTTCTGCATGTCTGCAACATGCAGGCATGCTGTAGTCATTGAATTACAAGGATCACCTTTGATCCTTGTAATTCTATGTTTACAGCATGTCTGCACATTGCAGACATGCAGAACTGCGTGTCCAGTGTGTGTAAAAAAAAAAAAAAATTATACAAATACATTAACCCTTTCACTAATTTAATAAAGTGTTACATATGTACAAAAATTATTAAACCTAACTAACATTACCCCCTATGTGTATGCACTTACCTTAGGAGGTCATCTCTCCTAATCTAAGTGTATAAAACAAAGTGGTACATATGTATAATAATAATAAAAAAAATTTATAACTCACCATTAGCTGTCCGCATCTTGGGAGCCTTTCATTTTCCTTTATCTGAAGTCTTTTTCTTTATTCTTTATTCTTTCGATGTCTTCTGGGCTGCAGAGGACGATGACAGCTCCTCACCTTGATCGCGACGAATTCACACTAACCTCCCACCAGTAGGGGGCGCTGGTTACATTATGAAGATGAAGAAATTAACAGTAGAGCTCTACTGTGTTTTAATGCTCGCGATCGGCACAAAAACATAAAATCGCATCTCTAGAGATGCGAATTTATGTTTTTTGATTTCAATGCGATTTCACCGCGATTCGGTGAAATCACATTTAGTGAATTACAAACATTGTATGTTTGTAATAGAAAAAAGTCGGGACCGCGATTTTCGGACCCGCGATTAAAAAATTACTAAAATCACGTGATTTTTTAGCTTAGTGAATCGCCTTTGGCGATTTTGAAGCTCAAAATCATGTGATTTTAGCCAAATCGCGTTTAGTGAATGAGGCCCATAGAGTGAGCTGCTATAGTGTATTCTGGACCTCCATAAGTGATTGTGACACCACACACAGCGCCCTTATACTATATTACACTGTAAGTAGCTGACTGGACAGGGGAGAAGAGAGAGAAGACAGTAAGAGTGGAGTGGTAGACAGGACAGGAGAGGCGAGAGAGAAAGAGAACACCGTGAAAGAGTGAAGTAGCTGACAGGATGGAAGAGAAGAGAGCTAGAGAGAGAAGACAGTGAAAGATTGAACTAGCTGACAGGATGGGAGAGAAGAGAGAGAGAGAGAGAGAGAGAGAGAGTGAGTAAGTGTAGAGTTTTTTATAGATTTTTTTTTAATTTAAATATATTTATTTTTCAATTGTTGCCAAATTTTGATAGGCGATATAACTGCTGGCATGGTACCCCTGCTGACATAATGTCTTTCAGCAATGACACAACTTAGCTCTATCGATGTTAAATTTATGATTATCACCATAGCGACTGGAACTGAGAACACTGTATTAGGTCTGGTAAGATGAGAAGCAGAGAGATACCAACTGGCACATTTTGTCCCCACCAAAGCACTTTCTCAAAGCACCAATCTGGGTGTCCTTCCTCCCTATACATTGTTGGGTAATTCAATAATTCAGTTATTTAAATATTCATAAAGAAAACTTCCTTGGTCAGTAGAATAGAATACATAGAAAGTAATTTCCTTGTTGTTCTGCTTTTAATAACATTGAAAAATATAAATAACAAAGAGTCACAGGTTATGACCTCTCATATAGGGATCTTTTATGATTCAAATGAATGGATTCAATTGGTTCCATTGTTAACGTAAATACGTTAAACATTTATTTTACATTTGCAGAACCTGAGATTAACTCTTTTGTGTGCTCTTCATTTCATATACATTTTTATTTCAGTTTGCTGCGTTCTTATGTTTCTCGATTGCATTGTCACCTATAATCGGATGTAAGAGATTATCCTCTTTAAGAATGTGGAAGATCTTTCAATGGATACCTATGATCTGTTTGTTTTGGTTACTAACTGTGGTTGCTTTGAAAACTAAAAGCTGTGATCTGTCTAGTGTGAACATCTTTTATAGGGCATTAGGGTGGCAGTTTTTAGCAATAAAGTTTTTGATCATTTCATTTATCTGTATTATAAATGTAATCCTCCTAAAGTGAAAATAATTATTGCATCAATGGGTTTAGAAAAGTTCTTTGAAATTAATTTTAAGAGGGGACTGTCTAAAAAGTTGGTGGAGGATTTGCTAAAATTATGAATGAAAATAAGATTTTATGTGTGGTAGACCAGAGACATAAAGTTGTACTGCACTTTGGTCACCATACCAATAAATGAACAGGTTGCCAATATAATGGCCTTAAATATTCACTCTAAACTTGGTCTTCAAAGTAAGCCATAGAGATGTTGAGGAAATTGGGAGCAAACCTGGTGCCCATCGCTGTACCGAGAACCTGTAAAGAAATAGTAGAATCCTTAGAATGAATTAGTTTCCATGTAAAATAAAGTTTCTCTCAACTTCTACTGGGTGAGATGTGGCTGTACAGGACTTCGACATCTTGTGTTAAAAAATGCATACGTAGGTACCAAGTAATGTTCCCAGTACAACTTAAATATACGCATTGTGGAGTGTATTCAGATATCTGTTTGTGAGCTGAGTTGCGTGCGTATATTTGTATTTGGATCAGCTGTGCATGCGTAGTAACTTTATTTACGTACTTTACGTAGACTATACGCACGTAAGTACTTAATGGACATGAATCGCACTTGGGAACATACGCACGCATCTCCGACGCACGTGAAAATTTAAATAAAAGTGGGGGGTGCATTTAAATTAACTCAGGGAGGCGCGGTTATAAAGAATCACATGTACGGAGGACATATATGCACGCAAGTACACCCAGAAAGAACAGAGTGGTCTAGGCACTCATAAGTGGCCGACAGCAAGTCCGGGAGAGGGAAGTGTCAGAGTTGTTGGTGGGTGTTACCTTGCGCCGTGCATGTGTATAATTGTGTACATACAAAAAACGGATCTCTGAATACGGCCCTGTATCTCTAACATAAGAATAGGGCAGCATGCTCAGTAACAACAATTTCACGTTGGAACAAAGCTGCTCAAAGCGGAATTGAAGTGCTGCATGGGGCGAGGGTTGTGTGAGTGGCCCACCCACCCTGCATAGGTATTTAAATTGTACAGTTAGAGCTTGGCTAAAATCTAGATCAGGATTCCTGTCTTTATAGAACCCTTAAAAGAAAGGTTAGGCAGACTCACCATAGGATGACAAGTTTGAGGTTAAGAAACCTGGACTGTTAGGGGTAAGGATTTAAAATAGTCGAAGAGGACGTGGGGAAGAATACACACATACGATTACTTAAGGAAGACCTATGACACTCTTAAGTGCCAATAAGCTTCTAAAAACTGGGACGGGTTGTGGGGCTGGCTGGATCCGCACCTAACTCATTCTAATCTGTGACTACGAGCCCCTAAAAAAGAAATAAAAATCTCCCTAAAAACTACCACCCTCCATATAATCCATGTTGAGCATTTAGGGCCTGATTCAGAGATACAATTTCCACGGCACTTAGGAGCGTATATTTAGGATCTTAGAAAATTCGCAAAACTGCGCATGCGTAGTAATAGTGCAACGCCATGTATGTAGCGGTTAGGAGCGTAAATTCGCTAAGATCGTAAGTGTGAATCGATCGCAAGCACTTAAGATCTTAAGTGCTGCGAATCTTTAAGATCTTAAGGATTTGCATGGAAATGGGCGGGGGGAGGCAGGGAAATGAGGGAAAGTGGGCGCGGGCTGACACTTAGGATCTTAAATGAACGCTACCACGTCACTTAAGATCCCCCAGCGCAGAGCAGAGTTAGGGTTAGTCAATGGTGGTCTAAGTTTAAGATCCACCGCTGTTTGCAAGGGGAGTGACTCTTTATGCAGTGGGCTGGAACCTGCTAAGATCTTAACCTTAGATGCGTATATTTGCGATCTTTTCGCAATCACATCTCTGAATCAGACCCTTAGAGTATTAGGCATCCTTAAGCAATTCAATCTGGTTCATAGTAATATAATTGATGAAAAAAGATCCCAGTCCACCAAGTTCAACCTGTTAGGGATCTCCTGTTTTCCCTATCATATAGTTGAAATTGATCCAGATGAAGCAACCTCCAATTGATTTCAATCTGGAAAAATCTCACCTGACCCAAGATGGCCGTCCAATTACTCCCAGGATCCTCTGCTATGCTTCATATTAATTCATTCATCGAGTAACCTTTGCTGATAACCCTTTCTTAAACATATCAGTTAAATGATCCATCACAACCTTCCCTGGCAGTGAATTCCATATGTTAACTGTCCTTACTAGAACAATCCCTTCTTTGTTGGTTGTTAAGGTTAGGTTTATAAGCCGCATGGCAACACTTTTTTGTCGCCACACTTTTTTCATTTCATAGGTATCTAGGATAATGGGGCTTATTTCTGGGTAGTTTTGGACGCAAAATCTCTTTTTATACAGAGAGTTCCGAGTTCCATGAACAGACTGAATATATTATTTTAATGTTTTATCTCTTTTTAGGGAGTGGAAATGGCAGATGCCTGCTTTAATCATTGCGGAGTGGTCATACTACTCATCTCTGCTCCTCAGAAATTAATAGCTACCCTCAGTCAGTGGCTAGTCTCAGACTTGCTTCCAATCAGTGGAAACCCTCAAACCACGTCGTAATGGGGCATATAACAGGCAGAATACTGATACAATTTTTCTTTGTTTCTGTATAGATTATCCCAGTCTTACACCCATTGATCTATAAATTGTCTTTAACAACCAACATTTTGTGTTATATAT
>WWET01003122.1:151244-177750 GCA_011038615.1 Limnodynastes dumerilii | reverse complement strand
GGGTGGGGGGTGTGGGTGGGACCGGAGTCCAGAATTCCTCTTCGTGGCCCTGTCTATTACATTGGGTTTGTAAAAACTTCTCCTTGGGTCATGGAATCCAAGGAAAATATCACAATTGAGTGCAATACATTCAGGAATGCACTGTGCTGACTGCTTAGTACCCCTCCTCCTTTAAAAAAATATGATGGTGAGAATATTCTTTCTGAAACTTAATTTAACAGTCATTAAAGGTGAGTTATCAAAAACCTTTAGCAATTTGTATGACTACACATGGTAAATAAGCCGATGGGGCCTGATCCAGACCTTTTATGTATGCCCAGAGTTCAGGAAATCCACATGGAAGAGGGATGTGAACTTCCCTGTCACTCCCCTCTCTAAGTTCCGTATGCTAGCAGATCCATAGCATAACATCTGCCATGTGCATGCTCAGATGTAATGTTGAAGGGGACTTATGAAAGCGGCTTGTGTAAGTCCCCTAAATATATTATTTCTGAATCAGACCCATGGTTACTGCAACACATTTTAAATGTTAATACAGGTACACACTGTATAATTATTGGTTTAATCAGATGATTAATGGGCAGAGTGTATGCTGAACCAGTTTGATGGAATGATGGCATTTGGATTAGTTAGCATATTGGAACAATTCAACCAACGCTGTATGAATCCTATTGGGATGGCATTTATTGGGAAATGTGTACCGCTTCATGATTTCCCAGCTATCAGACTGTTTTGTGGGTGGCAGGGAAAACCATAAAAATGTGTACCCAGCATTACATTTTAACCATGTTCATCCCAAACATTTGAATTAGCATGATTTTATTTTGGTAAAAACATTTTAATTGACCCAATCAAAAACTCCTCCAACAGCCTCATAAAAAATAAAAAGTTTATTGATCAAATGAACCTAGCACTGACTGTAAGAAAAAGCAAAAACAACACAATGAATTATAATAATTACATCAATGGATTGGCACACCAATTAAGGGTATATGGATATTTTTTCTGCTCGTTGGCTGAATGATCATGTGTGTGATTACGCTTAAGTCTGAGTCATAACTAGAGATGTGCGGGCTCGGTTCTCAGAGAACCGAGCCCACACGATTTTGGGGATCCGAGGCGGCATCCGAGAAAGCTCGATCTCCGCGGCCGCCTCAGATGACGTCACCGAGGCCGAACTGCAAAATCCTGTGTCGGATCTCGCGGGATTTTGCATTTGGCGCCGGACGCTGCGCGGAGGAAGGAGCGATGGAACGCGGCAGAGGTAAGTAAGAGTAGGAATTAAATACTTGGGGGGAGCTGGACACATGATGGGACTACTAGGGTGGGAGCTGGACACATGATGGGAATACTGGGAGGAGCTGGACACATGATGGGAATATTGGGGGGAGCTGGACACATGATATGAATACTTGGGGGAGTTGGACACATGATGGGAATATTGGGGGGAGCTGGACACATGATATGAATACTTGGGGGAGTTGGACACATGATGGGAATATTGGGGGGAGCTGGACACATGATATGAATACTTGGGGGAGTTGGACACATGATGGGAATATTGGGGGGAGCTGGACACATGATATGAATACTTGGGGGAGTTGGACACATGATGGGAATATTGGGGGGAGCTGGACACATGATATGAATACTTGGGGGAGTTGGACACATGATGGGAATATTGGGGGGAGCTGGACACATGATATGAATACTTGGGGGAGTTGGACACATGATGGGAATATTGGGGGGAGCTGGACACATGATATGAATACTTGGGGGAGTTGGACACATGATGGGAATATTGGGGGGAGCTGGACACATGATATGAATACTTGGGGGAGTTGGACACATGATGGGAATATTGGGGGGAGCTGGACACATGATATGAATACTTGGGGGAGTTGGACACATGATGGGAATATTGGGGGGAGCTGGACACATGATATGAATACTTGGGGGAGTTGGACACATGATGGGAATATTGGGGGGAGCTGGACACATGATATGAATACTTGGGGGAGTTGGACACATGATGGGAATATTGGGGGGAGCTGGACACATGATATGAATACTTGGGGGAGTTGGACACATGATGGGAATATTGGGGGGAGCTGGACACATGATATGAATACTTGGGGGAGTTGGACACATGATGGGAATATTGGGGGGAGCTGGACACATGATATGAATACTTGGGGGAGTTGGACACATGATGGGAATATTGGGGGGAGCTGGACACATGATATGAATACTTGGGGGAGTTGGACACATGATGGGAATATTGGGGGGAGCTGGACACATGATATGAATACTTGGGGGAGTTGGACACATGATGGGAATATTGGGGGGAGCTGGACACATGATATGAATACTTGGGGGAGTTGGACACATGATGGGAATATTGGGGGGAGCTGGACACATGATATGAATACTTGGGGGAGTTGGACACATGATGGGAATATTGGGGGGAGCTGGACACATGATATGAATACTTGGGGGAGTTGGACACATGATGGGAATATTGGGGGGAGCTGGACACATGATATGAATACTTGGGGGAGTTGGACACATGATGGGAATATTGGGGGGAGCTGGACACATGATATGAATACTTGGGGGAGTTGGACACATGATGGGAATATTGGGGGGAGCTGGACACATGATATGAATACTTGGGGGAGTTGGACACATGATGGGAATATTGGGGGGAGCTGGACACATGATATGAATACTTGGGGGAGTTGGACACATGATGGGAATATTGGGGGGAGCTGGACACATGATATGAATACTTGGGGGAGTTGGACACATGATGGGAATATTGGGGGGAGCTGGACACATGATATGAATACTTGGGGGAGTTGGACACATGATGGGAATATTGGGGGGAGCTGGACACATGATATGAATACTTGGGGGAGTTGGACACATGATGGGAATATTGGGGGGAGCTGGACACATGATATGAATACTTGGGGGAGGCTGTGTGGCACTGTTTCATAGATGTGCTATAAACTGCAGTGTGTGTTTGTGCCGCTGCTTTGTTGTTTAGTAATAGTAAAAAACAAGTCAGCCCGATGCAGCGTTTGGCCTAAGCTGTATGAAAATAATATTGTTACCTGTGAGGTGCTCAAAATTGACTAGAAATTACTGCAAATTATTGTTAATGGGGTAAATAATAATATAGGGACAATAATGAGCAAAATTATGCGATTTTAGCATTTTTTAGCAATTTTTAAAAAAAAAAATACAGATCCAAAACCAAGACCAAAATACGTGGGGGCGGTTTGGGCAAAACCAAAACCAAAACACGACGTTAATACAGATCCAAAACCAAAACACAGGCGTCAGTGAACATTTCTAGTCATAACACATTCCAAAAGGATAGCACAGATTAGCCTGTGTATGCAGTGAAAAAAAAACGACACAACCTGTATGAAGTACATAATATAAGTTGGAAAAAAATCAGAAGTCTTGATCCAGCTCATAAAGTTGATTTCTACCCAGGTGACAATTTTCAAAATAATAAATAAAACTGGAGATCAATAAGGCCTCCTCTTGTATATACCAGAGCATCTGGATGACCTGTCAGCATTTGCAAAAGTTATGGTTTTTTTTCCCCAGTGCTGAATGCAGAGAGAGACGCAGACTGCGTTCAGACATATTTCTTATCTAAATGTACACTGCCCAGGTGCTATATTTCAGCAGTTATTACACAATGTTAATAAAGCTAAATATCTGAATATTTTTCTGCAGCTAGATGGCAGCATAGATCTGAATTATTTTCTCTGTTACAATAGACTTTTAAGTACTATGCCTTAAACTGTCAATTGTTTTAAGTTTCTTGAAAACTAACAAGCCAGATGTATACTGTAAGCCACTTCAATCAAAACCTTTCGGGGATATTCATTTCAGTGTGTACTGTAGATGCAAGGTATGCAAATTATTGTCTATCATGGTAGCTGCCTAAAGGTTTCTCTATGAGAGGTCTTAAGTTTTAGGCTAACTTTTTTCTTGAGTTCGCGGCATCGTGCTCTGCAAGATGAAATTGAATATCCCCCTTAATATCTAAGTAATATGGCAGCTTGCTGACACAATTAAGCAAAATATGCAATAGTACATAGTAAAAACTTTGAATACCTTTAAAAGTATCAAGAAAATAATTCCAAAAATTTTTGTCAAATATTTAATCTTTTATTGATGCCTGGAAAAGAAAGTCAGGAATCATTTTTATGTAAGTGAAAGATATATTTATTACATTAATAAGTTGTTTTGAATTGCTTTGAAAGAATAGGACAGGTTTGTAATAATTTGATGAAATGATTACTGATGTTAATCTATAAATGTAAGAACTGATAACAGGGGGAGGGTAAAATTGGATCACAGGGGGTATATTATAACTATTATAACTGCGGACTGTCTGACTGGCAATGCTCATGCCAGAGGTTCCTCAACAGATCTCTAGGCGAACATAGGTAATATGTCTGGAGATCCATCTAACAAGGTGGTGCTTTCCATCTGCCTATCTAAACTCCAAAAAGTGAGTGTGGGGGCGGGGGTGGGAGAGAATTTCAATGATACTGTAAGGGAGAGGTAGAGTGGTGGGAAAAACTTGTGAGACAGGACACCAGCAAAGAACTTGTTTAAACACAGGTTTAATAGAGTAACAGAAGGGTCTTCTTTCTTAGAACAAGCGAGAAAAAAAAGTAAATCTCCAGTTTACGTATAAAACGAACAATAGGTAAGTCGAATTCAAATAGTTACACAAATCAGTACAATTTACCAATAAATACAATGCACCATTTAATACGATGCACAAAGCGGTTACACTCTTCCTTTTTGAAAGTCCCATTTTCGAATACTTACCACTTTCGACTTTTTTTTTGTGAATGGGTGAGTATGCCGTTCAGCATACTTTACCCATTCACTTTCACAATTACCGTTGTCCTTCCGCCGTCTTCAATATCCCTCCGCCGTACCTCCACCGCTGCTCGTCGGATCAGGAACAGGGTTAGGGTCAGACTGCAGGGGAGGAAGGGTCAGGGTCAGCCTGCAGGGGAGGGAGGGTTAGGGTCAGGCTGCCAGGAGAGGAGGCTTAGGGTTAGAATTAGGGAAGGGATTATTTTTACTTACCATTTAGCAGAATGGAGCTTTCGGAGCTCCGTGGATTGATTGCTATGCCTCATTCAAAAATCGGCCATTCGGACCGGAGACCCACACCCTGCACAAAGTAATACAGTATACTATGAGTTAAATTCTACGTTTGACAACACACAATAAACATGTCAAATTTAAATAATTACACCAATCAGTATAACTTACCAATCAATACAACGAGATAATTTTGATAATCAATTACAATTTTATAATAAATTTTATCTTTAGGTTAGCTTAAACTGATTTGTCGTAAACATGCCTTACCAGGGCTACTCTATCAATTATACCATTTTAATGTCAAGTTTACAGTTCTAGACATTAGGAGGAACATATATTTTAGCAAGGGTAGTTTTAATATATTCATTCTCACAAATTTATGGGTGGATCCTGCACAATATCTCATTAGAGAAATTGCCCAGGATCCACCCATAAATTTGTGAGAATCTGGTATATCTGGTGTTTAGTGGAGGTTGATAGGATATTTATATACCCTTCCCAGCTTGAGAAGAATTTTGAACACATAAAATAATTTCTGACGAAACATTGACATGGGAGGTGTATTTGGGCTCAACCAAACATGCAGAATGGTTTTGCGAGCTGCCGCACTGAGTGCCAAGAGCAATTTTCGTCCTCCCCGGACTACCCTTTGGTTTTTAGGCAGTATTCCCAAGACTGCCCATTGTGGATAGAATGGAATGTAGTTGACTAATTTTTCCATGTCATACGCACAAATGTGATCCCATTAAATAATGTTAAATTGGAGTTTATCAGGGATAAATAAGCGCAGTGGAATATATTCATAAATATTTCAACATATATACTGATGTGTAGTAATTTACAAGAAGTCTCAAGCGCCTTAAGTAGCAGATTTATGCTTAATGATGGAAATACTGTTATCCATTTAGCCCTTCCTGAGTTGTTAGCAGAGTAATCTATTTTCTCTCTTAATAAAGTATAATTTAATTTATTGAAAGGGCCCATCTCGTAGGTGGTTGTCGCAATAGTACGATATCTAATATATTTTGCTAATCTGGATCTTCAATTTCCCTTATTACTTAAGATATATAATGTTTTGCTTGTAAGTATGACATGGGGAAAGCTTCTCCCTTATACTAAATAGTAAAAATAATTCAGTGTTCAAAAGTTTTGCTTAAAATTTATATTTTAAATGCTGACTGTGACAGAATTTCTATCTTTAATTTTGACTGTGACAGGTTTTCTGACAGGACTTATATCTTTATCACTTGGCTGTGACAGGATTTATGACAGGACTGCTCACTTGACCCCTTCAGTCTGTCACCTCATCGTCACTCTCTGAGTCTCGGAGTCAACTTTCCTCACAGGCTACTTCTATGAAGGTGGAAATCTTGTTCTCCATCTTCTTGCTCCTGCCAAACACTAACCGCCTGTCACTTAATACAGATCTCCCGAGGTCCCCACCATCCCTGTGCTGCTTTCTTCACTCTCTGTCTCCGTGACACACAAAAACACAATGCTCTCCTTCCCGTGCTATTCTCTCAGCTGAACCATGCCACACACAGAGCACTAGCTCCTCCCATCACAGCTGGATTGGTTGAAGGAATGACCAAGGCTAGATGGTCTGATGTGACTAATGTTGCTATGGAAACTTTAAGAGCCCATAGTCTGAATGCAGCTCTCCAAACTGGGAAGTTGGTCACATTACTAGACATTACTAGCATTGTAATATGTCTTGGTGCAAAAAGGTTTGTGACAGAGCACCGAGATGTGCAAGAAAACACAGAGTCACATCTAGGGATATCACATCCCTCCGTATTGACATGATGCGTGTCCTCACACTCAGGTTAACAAAGAGAGCCTCATTGGGAGAAGTTTACAGAATTTACCAAAATTAAATATTTTTTTAAATTTTAACATCGAAACAATAAAGGATATACTGACTATGTCTAACATTTCATATCACATTAATACAATCAAAAAAATGTAAACGGTAGCAATAAGTTCCCTGATGACCACTCTATTGTCTGTAACGCTCAGGCAATTTTCATTTGGTACTTCTAGTCGAACGTCATACCCTCAAGTAAACAGGGTGAGAAGGTAATCTGCGCAAAAATCTTAAGCTGCTGATGGCACTCCTTAGGGGTGTCTCAACCCCCCCAATAAAGAGAAAGCAAGAAAAAGAATAAGAAGTGCCCTCAAAGCGCTAAGATGTCCCTCAGTGGGAAGTGTCAGTAAAAAATTAGTCTATGAGTATAAACCTCTCTAATGAAATGAACATCGAGGGGTTCCTTCACACTGATGACATAATAGTTTTCTTCCCCTCTCGGGGATATGTAGAAGAGGAAATAAAATGAAAGAATAACACTTTATTAAAATACATCCTACACATAAAAACTAAACAAATGGGAACAAAAGTTCATACCAGGATAGTGGACGTTAATGGACTCCCTCTAGATGTAAAACTGCCCAGGCGAGGAGAAGCGCAGAAACGTGAACACTGGTCCTGGGAACGAATGCTGATCCAAAAAACCGCCTGGCTTATGCGTTTCGGACCTCTGCTAGGTCCTTTTTCAAAGTCCGTACGTCATACCCTGCCATCTGTAGGAGCATTTTCAATGACTTTTTCAATGACTGGTAGATTTGTTACTTCTTTTCTCGTAGATCCTGACACAACAGGCCAGTACATGCTCATTACAATGTTCAACCGATTATCTGACAGAAATGGATGTTCTTGACTCAGACATGCAGGTGGACAGTCAATTATCGACTCAGGTGTTTTGGGTTGGGCAAGGCACAGTTTTAGTTGGTCAAAATGCACAACTTTCGGCAGTCCACCACCTTCTCCAACAATTTGGTAGACTGTGAGCTCAGGATTGGGTACACCAACGATTAGGTATGGGTCAGACTCCTATCAAGAATTCAGTTTGCTGTCAGTGATTATTTAGTTTTAAAACTGAATCTCCCACGGCAAGTGGTTTAGCATGAGCATCTTGATCATAGCAGTTTTTCTGTTGATTACGGTTAAGATCCATACACTGATTTACGGCCAGCAGGGCGACCTTCAATCTATGCTGGTGTCCTATCACCCAATCAGTGTGAATGGGAGATTCTGCAGCACCCTCCAAAGGTATATCCAGTTGAACATCGGCTTTTAATCTACCATGTCATCCAAATGGCAAATAATATAGGGTGTATCCTGTAGCAGCGTGTACAGTGTTATTATACATGAATATCAGTTCAGCCAGCAAGGTGGGCCACTCTCGTCCTTTGAGAAGGGGTACAGCTCGCGGCATGTTAATTACAGTCTGGTTCATTCTCTCACAGACCCCATTACCTTGTTGATGGTAAGCTGTAGTGCGTAACTTTGTGTATCCTCACAGCTCTTGAAAAGTAAGGCTTCAAATGCAGGGCCCTGATCAATGAGGATAGTGGTGGGGTACCCGTGCGGACGTACAAGGCTTGCCAGACAATTTCTGCTGTTGTCTTCGAAGTGAGGTCTAGGACCGGCAGGGCAATAACAAATTTGGTATAATGGTCAATAATGGTTATGGCATATTGGTATCCTGAGCTGCTTGTCTCCAGCTTTACATGGTCGATAGCCACAATCTCCAGTGGCTGTAGGGTGACGATGGGATGTAATGGTGCCTTCTCTTTAGACGGTGCTGATCTTCATACAGTACAAATGTCACAGGACTTGCACCAGTTCTCCACATCCTGCCGCAGGTTCCTCTAATAGAATCTACATCGGGTAGACTCTGTCTTTTCGCAGCCGAAATGGCCCGAATGGTCGTGGTACGCTTGCAAGACGAAGTTGATCTTGGTATGGGACACCACCAGTTGTTATACCAACAAATGTGTTCATGGGTCTGTGCTTTGTTGCAGGAGTAAGTTTCCCCATAGTGTCAAATGATCCCTTTCTCGCCACAACTTGATCAACTCTGGATCTGCAGCCTGTCTCTCGATTCTGGTCAAATCCCGATAGGAAGTCAACAACTGCTTCACCTGTCGTAATATTGGACTCTCATCCTGCCAGACAGCCCACTCTCCATCTGTCTTCTTCTGTTGGGCACTTTGCAGCCCAGTGGAATTGGGAAACTTAATCTTTCATCCAGGTGTCTCTCTTTCCAGACTGAAATCGGGGGTTTCGATTTGCTTCTATCGGTCTAGCTATTCTGATTCTCCCTCACCGGTAGGTAGGCGGGATAGGGATAGGCGTTCAAATGACTCCACCCACTTCTGTACTCAATTTTGTACCAGTAATTGGCTAAATGGGAGGACCAGCGCTGCTCAAAAACTCCCAGCTGGTTGATTGACTGATGATCAAGCAGATCACAGTTCGTGATTGCTACGAAGGATGTGGCTGCGAGATAACCCCTGAATTTCTCAGTCACAGCCCACACCAATGCAAGGAAGTCCAGTTTGTAGGCACTGTTGTTGGCATTCTGTTCGGTTGGGTGTAAACTGCAACTTGCGATTACACGCTCCTGGTCGTCCTGAAGCTGGGGGAGCACAGCTCCCAATCCTTGTTTGCTGGCATCGGTATATAGTCAGAATGGGTGATTGTAGTCTTGGTAAGCTAACACAGGGGCTTCGGTAAGGATTTTCTACAGACACTGAAATGCGGCTTGCTGCTCAGTCGTCCACTCAATGCAAATTCTCCTGTTATAATTCTCTTTGGGAATCCCTTGTAGTATTTCCAGTAGAGGAGCTGCAACTTTAACGAAGTCCTTGATGAAACGCCTATAATACCCCATGAATCCAAGGAACCATTGAACATCCCTAATTGTCTGAGGTATGGGCCATTCCAATGCGGCATAATCTCGGGGTATGGAGTCACGATCTCGGGGCTTACAAGATGGCATACCTCCTTGGTATACCTCCTCTAGATGGTGTAGATGGTCGGAGTATGTCTTCAAAAAGATGATTATATCATCCAGATATAAGAGGACCACGTCAAAATTCTTATGGCCTAGGCAGTGCTCCATCATGCTTTGGAAGATCGCAGGCTCATTACATAGGCCAAACGGCATCCAGTTGAATTCATAGAGCCCCATTGGTGTGGTGAAAGTGGTCTTCTTTTTATCTTCTTCTGACATCTGGATCTGCCAGTAACCACTGGTCAGAAGTACTTAGCAGATTTGAGGACCATCAGGGACTTTTCGATTCTGGGTAGAGGGTAGGCATCTTTATGTTTAACTTTCTATAATCCACACAAAATCTCAATTGGCCATCCTTTTTACAGACCAACACCAATGGGGCTGCCCATGGGCTATGACTCTCCTGGATGATTCCATTGATCTTCCAACAGTTGTTGTACGGGCTGTTATAACTTCGGAGCCAATGGCTGATGTCTCTCCTTTATTGGGGGGGCATCGCCAGCCAGGATCCTATGTGGATCTCCTTGACGATCCCAAGAACTGTAGGGCTATGGCTGAAGGGCACAGCATTATTCCTCACTACTTAGAGGACTCCTGCTCGATGGTCTTCTAACGTGCCTGCATCCCCTATCTGAAGCTCTGCCCACGAGTTGTTCCCTTGGGTTTCGGCTCTGGTGCCGCTTGCTGTTGCTTGCAGGGCCAGGTAAACCACATCTTGGAATGAGGTCCACAATAATTTAGCTAGTGGTTGGCATCGATATAACTTGACCGTGTAGCTATAGGGGTTTAAGACTCGAACTGGAACCTGACCATTCCCCACCGTGATGAGGGTACTAGCTACCATGACTTCCTGATCAATAGACGTCAAACATGGTTCAATAAGGGCCTGATAACTCCTGCTTCCGGGTCCGCATAAAGCTTTACCCTTTATCGTAAAATGTCTTGGTGCAAAAACAGTTTGTGACAGAGCACCAGAATGTGCAAGAAAACACAGAGTCACATCTAGGGATATTACACACTAATCCCCACGTGTGACTTAAGGCTGCCATATAGTATGTCACCTAAAGTCTGCATAAGAGAAGGGAGTGACAGGGGGAGTTCACTACCTTTTTCCGTGCGGACTGTCAGACCTCCATGCATATGGAAGACTTACTAAGGTTAGGATCCGATCCTGAGAGTAGAGTGAAAAATATGATTACTTAGGTGATAACATAACAGTGGAGAATCTTACTGTATAACTGGATGGGAGATATGGGACCGTATTTACACTTAAGAGTGAAATAAGTGGCAAGACAACTCCCATGACACTCCCCTCGTACTTACGGACTTTAGAAGACTTCTGCCACCATTGGGCAATCTTAACTCTCCATGCGTATATTTGTGCTTAAGTTGCTTTGGTAAGTGCAAACATTCTTAACCGTGCCCTTAATAGGCCATTTAAATACCTTTTTCCATCCATTTTTCTTAACTTCCTACAGAGGACTGGCAAACCCCTTTCTATATATCTCACTAAGCACGGATTGTAAGTCCATGTCTAATAGATTTCCTTGCTGATATCCTATATGTAGCTTGCTTAAAAAAAGTTAAAAAGTTTAACCAATCCTAAAAATATGCACAGAAAAAGCAGCACTTTCTTAAGTGTGAATACGGTCCATGGTTACTGGGGGAATAGTTTAACTCTGAGAAAAATAGGTAGGGAAAATAAAATAACTGGGTTGGGAGGGATGCAATATGATTACTGGGAGGAATAGTGTAAATGGGGAATATGAAAAGTGGGTAGGTTTTGGGAGATTATTGGTTGGATACAATTTAATTACTGGTGCTCTGTGTGAGTTAGCAGATGATCTGATGATCCAGCACTGGGGCTATAAAACAAACAGATTGTTATAGGGAGGCTCTATAAAACGCTATAAAATGTAAAATATTATTAATATATCTAAACCTTTGACAGTATATTGCATATACCCCAATTATCCAAGTGTGCTTATAGATCTATTCTATGTGAATAATAATTATTTTTTTTTACCTCCTCTCCAGTTTTATTTTTGGTTCTCCATCTAAACATAAAAAATCCAATAGTTTTGACAGGAGTGCAAAAGGTCACAGAGGACCTGATCCAGACCCCCATACGCTTTCCGCACATGCGGGAGTCTGAAGTCTGTATTCAAGAGACTGCACGCCCCTATCACTCCGCTCTCTCATGAGGGGTTCTGGACACGTAATTACCTACCTTAGTAAATTAGTGAGCTTTGTACGGTAGCAGTTACATAGAGTAACATTTGCGCCAATGTTACTTGTCAGGTGACTTATGCAAGAGACTTGCGTAAATCCACTGAATATTTAAAGTCTGGATCAAGTCCTGAGTTTGTATTATCCTTCTGTAGCATTAGCATTATTTTAACACCCAATGTAAAATAAATGTAGTAATAAAAAAAAGATCTAAGATTTAATAAAAAAAATGAGGCCATTAGGTTAGATGCCAAATTATAATTTTTTTCATAATGGAAAACCACTTTATTTATTCTGTTACATATTTCTCGGTGTGGAGAGGGACTGTAAAAGCACAACACAGAATACATTACTCCTCGAGTTTATTATCTGTAGTATAATTAACTTCTTTTGCATAGTATATTGTTTTACTGTTTTCTATTTAATGGTGTTAAGTAATAAAATTGTTTAGGCATATGAACAATATTTCCATTATTTGTAGCTACCTTGTCTGCTTATGTTACAGGAGACTATTGAATTATTATTGACCCTAAATTCTTCAATAAATACCAAAGCTTTGTAAAACTTTGGAATCTTTCTGTCCCATTGTGCTGTACATCTTTCACAAAGACTTAGCTTCCACTCTGCACAGCCTTGTGTCTGATTATTCACTTCATTCACTGTAAATTATTCTGTGATGGTTATCTTGGGAACCTTTGAATAACTTGTTAATCCTTTGGGACCCCAAAGAACAAGATAGTAATATGATGAAAAGTATTTTCATAATAAAAGTACAAGTATGTCCTTGCTTAACCTGGCATAGGACATGTTGTGTGCTATGGGACGAGTTTGGCAAATTTTCATTACACTTGCTCGGGCTGCACCTGAATTCTTTGGCACATTGGCAATGCGGCTGCATTCTGTTTGCACAGGCAACAACAATGTATATGCATGATGAAATAGTGGGTTAGATTAAATGAATTTAAAAAAATAACCAACTATGTCAATAGGGCAACAAACAGCTATATCAAGATTATATAAAGTTGCCTATTCCCAGATATAGTCGATAATTGTGGATTGTGATGGTTTCAATGATGGATTAAGTGTTCTATATTTTAACCGCGACATGTCTTGACAACGTCACAGAGGGGTAGTAATTGGTCCAGGATGCCTAACGGCGAGGTTGGGGGTAAGGTTGCACCTCATAGTGGAGCGTGCTGGGAAAAACTTTTGACACAGGGAGCCTGTTTAAAGACTTGGATATAACTGTCAACATTTTAAAATAATTTGAAGTTTAGCAGCGCTTGGATGAAACCAATGTAAGGTGGTCCAGTTGGATCCTGGCCTGATTTTAGGGGATGTTGGGGTCCTGGTCAGACCTCCCATTGGTATATGCTGGCAGACCTTTGCAAAAGGGAGCCTGTTCTGGGCCTTCCATTGGATGGATTTGGATGACATCGCATACTGGTTTAGAAGGGACTGTCCTGACTTGTGGGCCGGGCTTATTGAAAAGAGGGCGTGGTTTAAATAAATAAGGTCAGGAGTTTGGATGGAATGGAGCAAAGCTTATTTTTAATGCTGCCACTAAAACCACATTGGTGTGTTGAAAGAGCTGCTAAACTCCTAATTGTTTTTAAAATGTTGACAGTTACATCCAACTCATCGATAACTTAATAAAGTCAGATTCTTTAGCTAGTATAGTGTATAGACAATGATATCTTGGGAGAAAAAAAGCTAACCAAAAGTAACACAAAAAGACTGTTTATGTTGTATTTGTAGAAATTGTATCTTAATTTAAAGAGGAACCGTTGTTTTATACTGAATTTGATTTATCTATTACTTATGATAATTGAACGGACTTTCAGCTAAACCCCTTGCATGGATCTTCAGCTAAGTAACTCATTTGGAGTGATTATATAGTTATAAAAGAGGCCATAACTGCTATAAGGGGCCCTACTCATCAAGTGCACCAACAAAAGGAGATCTATTGCAGCAGAATACCCATGCCTGTCATGCACCTGTTTGCATTAACCTATAAATTAATCTGAGCAACTTCCATTTTGTGTTTGGAAGCAAGTCTGGCATCAGCAGTTGAGGGGAGGTGTTGTTCCACAACAGCTATTTTGGAGGCTTTAGGGGTCCTCCTGAGATAAATTAGCTCTTACTTTTAAAAAATGTATATTAAAGCTTCCTCCCATGCCACTGCTCACTTATTTTCTGAACCTAGGGCTTCTTTAACTTCCTGTGCAGATTTTTCTCCTTAAGAAGGAATATATGCATGGTGTTTTCCCTCCCAATCTTCTTTACATACCTCCTCCCACTCACTGTTCTTAATAACTCCCGAGGCTGCCCAGACACGCCTCTTCCTACATAATCAACTATGTGTGGTCTTTAAAGACTGCACATAATCAATCTATGTACTTTAATGGTACATGCGTAGTAAGTTCATTCTTAAATCTTCACACGTAAGAAGCCGGAGCATCTTATGTGTGAATATGGTCCTGAAATTGCATTCCATATGTTCAGAGTTCTGATGCATTATACGCATGCACAGAATGCTCTCACACCCTAAAATATTGCAGCAGCTTGCATAAATCGGCTGACATTATTAATTCTGGATAAAGTTCATTGTTACAAAAAAAACTATTCCAGAAAACTCCCTGATTGAACTATATACACCGATCTTCCATAACTTTAAAACCATTTTCAGGTAGAGGGAATAATACTGATTAAGGGCCTGATTCACAGATAAGAAAGAACAGGACTTAAGTGCGTATATTTAAGAACAGTTAAACTGAGCATGCCCAGAACTCTAAACTACGCACTGAAACCATGTAAGAATAATTAACAGAAAAGAACGGTTACTTAAGAATGATTCATACATGCTAATGGCCGTACTTGGCATAGAGTAAGATATACGCAAGGGAAAAGATAAGAATGCCCCCTATCACTCTTAAGTTGACATCTACATGGTTAACAGAGAGCCAAAGACTCATGCTTTTCTGTTTGTTCAGCACAACACAACAGCTACATGATTATAATGAATGCATGTGTTCACTATAATTGAAACAACTGAAGTCTTATCTTTTAAAACTGCTGTTATGTTATCATTTTGTGTTTAACTTTAAATTTGAAAGGTGTTCAATACTGACATTTATTTGCAGTTTGTGCATGATTTCATTATTTGTTGTAAACATTTTTTAAACTAAATTTTTTAAAATTTACCTTGTAACATGTTTGTATTGTTTGTTTGTGACATTGAGATACAAATTTTTTTTAGATCTATTATAATGAATGCATGTGTTCACTATAATTGAAACAACTGAAGTCTTATCTTTTAAAACTGCTGTTATGTTATCATTTTGTGTTTAACTTTAAATTTGAAAGGTGTTCAATACTGACATTTATTTGCAGTTTGTGCATGATTTCATTATTTGTTGTAAACATTTTTTAAACCAATTTTTTTTTATTTACCTTGTAACATGTTTGTATTGTTTGTTTGTGACCTTGAGATACAAATTTTGTTTAGATCTAATTTATGTAGATATTTATTATTTTGATATTTGTGTTATAACAGCTTTGAAAGCTGAATGGTTCTTTCTTAATCCTTTAATAAATATTTATGATTTTAATATTTTTTTTTACATTTTTCAATATTGCAATCTTTAAAAAATGTTTTAGTTACTTTTGTTAATTATAAAACAAAGAAAGCCTTAAGAAATCAATCTGCTTCTTAATTGAAACAATGAATGTGTTGCTTTGATTAGCCGTGAATCATGAGGATGTTAAAGATCCGAAATATACGTAAGATTCTCAGTTAGGAAACAAAGCTGTTCCTAAGTATAAGAACCTAGAGATAAGAACGTTCTTAACTCCCAAGAAGCTAAGGGTGTGGTTAGCATTATTTCTTTAGGATCTGTGAATCGTTCTTACTTATCTTTGTGTGCGTAAATTTAGGAACGTTCCTAAATTGTTTTCTTAAGTGTGAATCCGGCCCTAAGTCATTACAGTGGCACTTGTCTAGGAGTGACTGTATATTGATGTAAATTAATGTAATGAAGCCAATGAAGCCAAAATAGCCAAGCATAATGATCTGAGCGACTTTGACAAGGGCCATATTGTGATGGCTCAAATTGAGTCAGAGATATTCAAAATGGCAGATATTGTGGCAAGTTCCTGATATGCAGTGGTTAAACTGTACCTACCAAAATTGGTACAAGGAAGGACATCAAATGAACCAGCGACAAGGTCAATAGAACTCAGTGGGAAACAATGGGTAGCTCATCTGGTTAATCCCACAGAATAGCTACTATAGCACAAATTGCTTAAAAAGTTAATTCTGGCTATGATACAAAGGTGACAGAACATACAGTTCATTGCAGCTTGCTGAATATGGGACTGCATAACTGAAGACCAGTCAGAGCGCCCATGTTGACCCCTGTCCACAGCTTAAAGGCTAAGGATCGTATTTATGCTTACGCAATCTACGTACACTTTAGGAAGTAGAAAGAGGAGTGTCACCACAGTCTCTGGGCTGATTTAAGAAGAGGGTGAGGGTGGAGGTTTGGGAGGGCAGGGTAGGGGAAAGAATGTTTGTATTCCCCTTCTTAAGAAGGAGAATATGAACGGGAAGTTAGGGAAGCCCTAGAGCATTCTTAAGTTTCCTAGGTTCTTTAAAAATGGGGGAATTGGTAGGGGAGGGAGCTTTAAGATAAGTGAGGATACATGCTTCTTAAAGCTTTCCTAAGTGTGAATACGGTACTAAATGAGCACATGAGTGGCAGAGCTGGACCAAGGATAGGAGGTGCCTGATCTAATGAATCAAATTGACTTTTACATATTGTGGATGGCTGGATACTTGCGTGTTGTTTACCTGCGATATAGCATCTATTATTTATTATAGACATTATGGGCCTGATTCACACTTAAGAAGCTTCTGCTTCTTAAGTGCATCTCTGGCTGAAATGACCTATTGCGCACGCAGGGATTTCTGTCCATAGAGGTGGCATTATTTAGATTAGCTAGGGAGGGCTGGGAGGTGCAATGTCTGTACGGACATTGCACAGAGATATAAGGTAGCCCTATGGCACTCGTAAGTGCAGGAGATAAGATATTAAGAGCTTAGGCCCTGATTCAGAGACTGAAAATAAGAACTTAAAGTTACACCTGGGCTAAACCATGTTGATTTCAGGGGAGTCAAATTTAATTTGTTGCAACAGTATTATAGTTAAAAGGTGATGTTTCCCAGTTCAAGTCTAATTAGCAGTTTAAAAGTAAAGCTGATCAGGTATCTGTGTGCAATAAGTAAAAGCAATCTCCCTGCAGTATCTGTGTGCAATAAGTAAAAGCAAAGCATTCTCCCTGCATGCATAGAATAAAATTAACTTGACTCCCCCTGAAATCAACATGGTTTTGCCCAGGTGTAACTTTAAGTTCTTATTTTCAGCCTTTGAATC
Organism: Limnodynastes dumerilii; assembly: GCA_011038615.1. Taxonomy (NCBI): domain Eukaryota; kingdom Metazoa; phylum Chordata; class Amphibia; order Anura; family Limnodynastidae; genus Limnodynastes; species Limnodynastes dumerilii. The sequence goes on along the minus strand of WWET01003122.1, from coordinate 160,073 downwards.
AGGGCCTTAATGCCTTGAATTTAATAGAAATTCATGTTGTCAATAAACAGAAAGTACTAACTCTAGGTTGCATGTATTCTTGTTTCAATGATGCAGTGCACTAATTGCTATTACCATCTGTATGTGATTAATTTGTTCACGTTAATTAATGTATTCTTTGTAATGTGATTAATTAATTAGTGTTCATTAGTGTTTTCTTTATGTGTGTTGATTTTAGTCTTTGATTAAGTGCTAATGTTTGAAAAGTATTTTGTCAGTTTTTCTTAACACTTCCAGGTTAGAAGGGTGTGAGAGGCCTATGATTTTTAAATTAGATTTTCAAACAGTATCAGATTGCTTATTACAACTAATACTAGTAAGTATTTACAGGTTACAAATTAGCATAATGACAGTTAAAAGAAAAAGTATTTAATAAAGCAAGTTACCAAGGTGAAATAGGAGCTGTTCTCGGGAGACTGATTTCTGATGATGGTGATGATATTGATGATGCTGATTATTATTAGTTTTTTGAAAAGATCATCTACTTTTATGTGAATGTTAACCTGTTCAAGTCAAAATCCATACGAAAACCTTTGCTATTATTTGAAAATCCAGCTCTCCCAACAGACTCTCAACCAGTACTCATGTGTGAGGGTATATGGGGAGACCAAGTATCGCCACCATTTCAGAAGTCCAACCACATGATTACCTGCTGCAGGATCTTTTTTTCTTCTGACACAGTTGGACATAACAAGGACTGAGGACACTACAGTTGGGCAGAGGATTAACTAAGGACATGACTTGTTCATGTTATGTAATTACTGTTTCCTTTTTCATAATAAAGCACAATTTAATCTGTAATTGCAGATAAAGGTTATTTTACCAATTACTAGTCCTTACCGAAAAAAGGGACATCCGAACGTTTTTTTCAAATACTTACCTTTTTCCACTTTTTTCTAATGAATGGGTGAGTATGCCATTCGGCATACTTCACCCGTTCACTTTCGCAATCTGCGATATCCTTCCACCGCACTGCGATATCCCTCCGCCGCACCTCCGACACTGCTCGGTGGACCAGGGACAGGTGAGTAAATTATCTGTGTGGGGTAGCGATGGTTAGGGTCAGGCTGCAGGGGAGGATGGGTTAGGGTCAGGCTGTAGGGGGGGGATGGTTAGGGTCAGGCTACAGGGGAGGGAGGGTTAAGGTCAGGCTGCGGTAGATTGTGGGTTAGGGTCAGGCTGCAATTAAGGGAGGGTTAGGGTCAGGCTGCCAGGAAGGGAGGGTTAGCGTTAGGGTAGTGAGAGGGGAGAGGGAAGGGTTAGGGTAAGAATTAGGGATTGGACTGGGGGGCTATTTTTTTTATAACTTTTCGGAGCACCAGAAGCTCGGTGCTCTGTGGATCTCTACGAGCCATATGCAATTGAAATCCCAGCCAGGTGCGAAATTCTGATTTTCTTTGCGGGGACCCCAATTACTGGTCTATAGAGGTTAAATTTGTATGCAAGCAACAGATGGTTTTATTATTTTTTTTGTTTGATTTTTATTCTACAAATGTCATTTACAGATTCTTTTTATCCAGTACATGGCTTAGGACACTTTTTTAGTTCCCCAGCTGGGTAGAGAATAGACACAGACGCTGTAATTTTGTGTTATGTAATAGATTTACTTCTCAGTATACTGTGGCTAAATCTAGATCTTTTGATGTGTTAATTATCTGCTTTGGTTTCTTCTTATATATCTTGAACATGTTTAGTGTTATTACAGTATGTAAATTAGGTAGAACTTTCTAGTGCTTTAGGAATAGAACAAATTATAATCCTTCAATATGATCCCATAAAACTGAATGAATAAAGAAGAATTAAGACTTAAGAACAATTATGAATGCCAAACATTTTCTGACAGAAAGACTGGGTTGTGATAGTAGGTGGGTGTTACTTCTTAGTACAATATGAAATATAGTTGTGCAAATTGATCAAAGTTTCCAAACTTTAGACAATTTCCATGTGCTTAAGTAATGTACCTCTGGTTGACAGACGTTCATTTGTGCATTCAGGAGTGCTTAAGTTACAAATGTAGGGATGTGTGGTTAGTGCAGCAAAGAGATTGTAGATCTTTACTTGAATGTAACTCAGCAATATGATGGCATAAAAATTGGATCTCTGGATCCTTGCCAAGACTATTGAGAACAAATCTAGCTTTGAAAAAGTCCAGACAGTTTGGAAGAAGCATACATTATGATTGGCAATCATCTCTAGTAGTTATAAATTATTCAAGGGGTTATTTACTAAACTTCTCAAAAGGAAAAATTAAGTTGTTGCCCGTATGAACCAATGAGATTCTAGCTCTCACTTTCCTGTTATATACTAGGGACTGTCCACTAGAATCTGATTGGTTGCTATGGGCAACATCTTAATTTAGAGCCCAAGGTATCTAAAGGAGTAGGGAAGGGCAACTATGAGCAGTACTTCAGCAAATCACTATTATGTAGAACTATACATTACATTTCTTTATGCCTATTATTATTTTCTTATGACTTTTGTCTGTATAGAAGTTTTCCAGAATAACGAAGACTTAACTTGTAAAATCTTAACTATTGTTGTAGGGATCTCATGGTACATGCTGGCTGTTGATGTCACCTTCAAACAGTTCCAGCTTTAACACTAGTTCTATCATAAAACATAAAACAGCTGTGACTGCTGTTCTTCTTTGTAGCCTTTTCCCCAGTATTCCCAGCTTGTTATGCATGCCAGACTTTATTTTCACATTGCTTGCTTCACTGAGGCTATTTAAGCAGTATTTATGTTTAATTGCTGTTTAAAATAATAGATTTGCTTTAAATCACATTTTAACTTTTGGATAAGTATTTAAATATTATAAAGTGCATTACCCCATTAATAAAAAATTATCTTTTTATATTATTTTCACAATTATTCACTGTTTTTACCAAAAGTCAAAATCAATACAGCTGCAGATATTGCTGAGTAGTCAAAGAGTTGTTACATGATGTCATGAGACTGTTGATAATTTATTCCAGCAGGAGTTTCTTTAAGTATCACTTACTGCCTTTTTTTTTAAGTTTTTACTGATGTGTTAATGCAGTGGCTCTGTTTTATCCCTTCTGAAGGCCACTGAGGAGTCCCTGTCTAATCCTTCTGTGCTCTTATTTATCTTTATATCTACATGGAATATTGTTATCTGGTTATTGCATGTAACATTTAACTTCACTGCAATCATACAGGCTCATTAACAGAATTCATTATTTGATTCTAACAATAACTACTCTAATACTTCAGATATAATTTTAATTATAATTTTTAATAACTTGTTATCTAGAAATTATTTTCATTTATCAACTCAAATCTGCCACTAATTTATATGACATATAATAGTAATATTTAATTCTAATTATTCAAAATTCAGCTGCAACAACTGAACTCTAATAGCATATTTAAATTTCCTTTCAATTCTGCCTACCATAATATTTTGATTTGGACTTTACTTTCATCATTCATTTCAGCCTGACACTATACCTGCTCCTATAAATTAACATAAACGCATAATGCAATCTGCTCTAAATAGTACAATACTTTCCACTACACCAAGTATGCAATGAAATACTCTTGGACAGGATCACTTTTTTCTCTGTTGCTTCCTGTTGTTAGGGTGTTCGAACATTTTTGTTACTGTGTTAAAAACCTAAATTTGTTCCTATTGCTACTTGTTATGGTTGAAAAGGCATTCAAATGAAATTGATTTCTCTGTGGACATGCTATTCCTATATGAAATAGTTAAAGAGACAGTAATAATCAGAATTTTTTGGAGAAAAACTATAAACATTGTCAATGTTTATTTTATCTATTTAGAATCCAATTAGATAGATAGATAGATAGATAGATAGATAGATAGATAGATAGATAGATAGATAGATAGACAGACAGTCAGATAGATAGGAGATCCAGTATATTGAACTGCCATGGGTACGACTTTTGCTCCCAGCTACGCCAACTTAAATATGGGTAGCTGGGAACAATACAAGAGCGGGCCTGTTAAATTTTATAGGAGCTATATTGATGATACCCTCAGCAATTGGGAGAGCACAGAGAGTGCATTTATTTACATTATTAATAACCCTTGTTTTAAATTTATGACTAAATTTCTAGGAAATTATATTGATTTTCTTGACCTGACAATATTCAGCTCTAGGGGCCTGATCCAGAGCTACGATGTTACACTGAGCACTGTAGCGCTCAGCGTAACATCACTGCTCTGGCCCGACCCCTTGTAGGGTAGGAGCGTATTAACTCTCCCTTACGCCGGCTGAAGGCTACCCTACCTTCAGCTCGCATAAGGGGGAGTTGATCAGCTCACACAGCAGCGTAACGTGTCTAATCCAGCCCTCCCTCGTAATTACCATCCCTCCCCCCACACAGCTGGTCGCCCCTTTGTCCCATGGCTCACAGAGCCTAACTTCAGCGTAGGGACGCTGGGGGACATCCCCTCCAGCGTCCCTACGGCGCTACTATGGATGCCCGATCTACGATCGGGTGTTTCCATAGTGACGCCGGGCAACATCTGCCCGGCGCATGCGCATTACAGCTATGGCCCCCTTAGTAGCGACGGCGGCCGTAGCTCTGGATCAGGCCCTATGTGTGGTACTCAGAAGAGATTTGAGATGTTTTAGTATTATGAGGTTGAAAATAAGCTTTAATTTATAAACTATGTTTTAAAGACCAGAATAGGGAATACCTCCTTGTTTGTAAAGATAAGGGTTCGGATTCACACCTAAGAAGCAGTGGCTTCTTAGGTGCATATCATTAGTAAAGGACCTACTTAGCATGTGTTGTAGGTCCTTTATGCAATCTACACACCAGTTTGGTACATAGATTGCCTCCAGGCAGTCTTTAAAGACCACCTGGAGTATCTTAGGTAAAGAGAGGTGGCGCAATGCTGCCTCGGGGAGGGTATGTGTAAAAGTGGGAGGGGGAAGTATTTAGATTAGACAGGGAGCGGCAATGCACGGATAGTTAAGGTAGCCCTATGACACTCGTAAGTGCCATTATATACCTAAAAAGGGGAAAAGGATGGGGGCAGGACTGATGAGTTAGGTGAGGGCCTGTCGCACCTAACTCACACCGAATCTGTGAATCTGGTCCAAGGTGATTACAGTGTTATGTTTTTTCTGTTTTCTATACCTTTTAGATACATTAATTAAGATATACGTGAGATTCTAGAGGAACATTGGAATGTGAACAAGTTAGATCCTGTATTATCCAGTTATCTTCAGATCAGTGGCATAACTAGGGTTGGTGGAGCATAGGGCAAATCCAAACACACAAACAACATTAATATTATATCTGATTTTAAAACCAAGAAAAAAATACAAAGTAAAAAAAAATAGTATAAAATTAACACACACTAAACTATACATGATGTAATGTAGTCCCCATTCAGGTGATGACATGAACATTTCTCGCTGAGTTTGCTAGGAAAAATATAAACTGTTAAATATTGCATTAAGCAATTCCGCGATGTACTCTTTGCAAATGTACATTTTAACATACAGAATGATGTGATAACAACCATATTTATTAGTACTAATCAACCATGGCTAATACCTACCAAACCCTACCCAAGTGTTTTAAGGATATATAACATTAGAAAGTATATGGACATGATAACAGCATTTATTTCAAGATCCAAATGCTTATATTTATTTTGAAGTATTTTTAACTTAATTTTTTTAATTTCCTCATAAAGCATTAAGGGATTTTGACAGAGGACTCACTTTTCAAATCAGGAGCTGCACTGTGCTGTTATGTCAAAATGAGTTCTGATGAGCAGGAGATCCATATATCAATCCATAATGATCACAACAGCCATGACAGAATGAGGCACTTAATAGTGCATTAGCAACAGACATTTTTCCAGCAGATTATTCACTTTTTCATGAATTAGAATGGAATGATTAGGAGTCGATGCAAAGAATAATTGCTACAGGTCTGTCACTTCTTTCACAGACAGGCAGAGAGTGCAATTACATCTATCTCTCATCTATGCGAATCTCAGTCACTAGAGAACCTATAAAAGGGACCACCTCTGCTCATCTGTGAAAACAACAGCTGCTCCGCGCCTGTCATTTTCATAGATGAGAAGAGTGGAGTGACCCTTCTTCTCAGCTATACACTGGTGGAAGGGTGAGCCTGGTTGTGGGCATGTGTCCTAATGGTGCCAATAGCGCCCCCATCAACTGGGCATCTATTGGTGCCCAGGGCACATGTATCATATTTCTCACGTTAGCTCGCCTCTTTTCCAGTACATTTTTAGGAAAGTTAAAACTCTAAAATATTTGTTAGCACCTAGCATAAAAAACAAAACAAAAAAAAAGATACAATATAGAAAAATGTAGTTCCCAAACTTCATAGCGTTTTCCTCTTTTTGTAAGTGCAAGATCTGTAAGAGAGTAAGATCTGTGCTGAAAAAAAATAATTCTCAGATCCATCTCAAAAGGAAAAATACTGGATTTTGAATTAATACCTTTAAGTTTTAATGGAGGGTGGAATATCACTACATTTCTATTTAAATTTGGTTTGATCACCCATATGCCTAGTTAGATAGTTTTAGCCAGTGTGTATTCCTAAAAATATATGTAATGTATGATATTTATAATAAAGAAAAATTCTGTATATTTAATAAAATACTATTTAATATAGTTTATTTATATTAGCAGTAACTCTGTTTATAAAGGGTACTTAGTAGCTCCATTGCAAACTCCATTGTATATAATAAAAGCAATATAAGATTTTCCTTAGGTTTTGTTCTACCTAAAATAGAGTGGTTTAATCATATGTGTAGTTTAATTAGCCTTGTATATGTTGTAATAATAAGATTTCTTTAAGATGGAGTTTGTAATTAGTATGTATTAGATAGATAGATAGATAGATAGATAGATAGATAGATAGATAGATAGATAGAAGAAGGATAGATAGAAGGATAGATAGAAGGATAGATAGAAGGATAGATAGAAGGATAGATAGATAGATAGATAGAAGGATAGATAGAAGGATAGATAGATAGAAGGATATTAAAGGAACCCAGCAAAACATGTGAGTTAAAATGCTGTTATATTAGAGAATGCTATTAGTTTTGCAAAGATGTCACGTTATATAATTGTTACCTTTAACTCTAGATTTCTACAAATGTGCATATCAAATATGTAGACATACTATAGATATTTTTATAGCCTTTCCTTTTCTTTACACGTAGCTGTGCATGCATTATATATGTTACAGTATATGAATTGGGATCCGCATAGATTGATGAAACTTTCTTCTTTGTTCTCACTCTTAAATTTTTATTATAAATATATATTTTTTCCAACTTGTATTTTTTGCTTGGCTTATTTTGCAATGTTTTGATGCTAACAACTTTATATTGATTAGCTAATTAGGCATGCAGTTACGCTGTTTTTGTCTATTGTTGGCTTGAGTTATATTGAAATGTATACTGTTTTCTCAATGCTGTTATGAGTTATACACTTTTTTTGTAATTGGAAACAATGACATATGTCATAGTGCACATGTATTGGCATCGGCATGGTCTAATTAATTTTCCTGCTTGGTTTTACATTTAAACTGTTGTATGCAATCTATATATTAGAAATACTTTATTTCCATTGTGTCTTTATCACTGTTTGCTGTGTAGTGTTTTGATAAAAAACACATCTATATTGAATGACTATGGTAATTATGCTGGGGATTCTGCTGCTTTGGCTATGTTATACTACTTGGCAATGTATAAACTACTTGGCAAATTTATAATGTGAGTATCATTATGATCAATTCATTTTTGTAAATTGTAAACAATGTTGTTATCTATTGTTTAATATTGCTATTTAATTATGGTTTGTAAATTTAGATGCTATTGGTAGTTAATTATTCCTACAGCTGTATGATACAGCCATCATTTGCCTGCTTAGTTCCAGCACACTTATGTTGATGTTACAAGACTACAAGTCTTTGCTATTGCCCATGATGGAGGGTAAAAGTATATGCTGCAGGTTATGTACTTGGAAATCCTAGGTGAAATTAAACATTAATAACCAGGCATGGGTGAATTAACCAAAAGTGTTTCTCAGCGCAAAAATTAGAATACAGATAAACAGAGCACATGAACTGGGAGCAATAATAACAATGAAAAAACCAGGAACAATACAAAAGTAAACTACAGGCTATCAACAAGCCAAGTACAAATACAAATACAAATACAAAAACACTGATCAAAAAGTTGGAGTAACCAAAACACTAAAAGCTGGAGCATGGAGGTAAACTAAATACAAATATACACAAATATAAACGAGAACAATAGAGCACAAGTAAAGCTAATACTAATGATTGCCATGGTTTCCACAGTGATCATTGCATTGTAAATGGCAATGCCTTCGTTTTCAGGAGATAATGACCGTTTTCAGGTGAAAAACGGTAACTCGGGGGAATAGCGAGGGTAGAGCCTGCCGCAGAGCACAGGCAACTTCCATTTACAGAACTTTAATATAATATAATATAATATACTAGTATTACATGTGGGATAATGTTAGGGGTCTGGAAAGGCATACTATATAATGTACAAGTAGGGAATATCATGGGTCTGGGAATAAAACATATTATAATATATGTGGGGTATATTAGGGGTCTGGGGATGAAACACTACACACAGTAGATGCCATTTTTAAACCCTTGTGGTTTATATATAGTCATTCTCAGAACCATAATATATACTTTATTGTTTTTATAGTGTGCCATGTTCATATATTTGTAATGTAAGGGAGACAGGAAGGGGATGTGTAATGGAGG
>WWET01003122.1:119561-130683 GCA_011038615.1 Limnodynastes dumerilii | reverse complement strand
ATACTGTACTGTATGCACTGTTGTTTATTATTTAATTAATTATAACATTATAATAGAAAAACTCATTCTTATTTAATAATAGAATATCTTGATTGTATGTTTATTTTTCATATATATGATGTATTATTATATAAAAGATCACTCATACTGTATGCACTGTTGTTTATTATTTAATTAATTATAACATTATAATAGAAAAACTCATTCTTATTTAATAATAGAATATCTTGATTGTATGTTTATTTTTCATATATATACACTGATGTATTACAACATGGACCTATAGAAATATATAATGGTATGCTTTATCACTTTATCACAATACGGTATCTACTGTAATTGTTACCACTTCTCACTTCTTTTTAAAGTAAGCATTTTCTTGATGGCAGTCAAACAGTTAATAGTACTAATAGTACTGGAAAAAAGTAAAAACAAATGACATAGAGCAGAGCAAATCCTTTTCCTGATCAAAAAGTCATCAGGAAAGAAAGTGGAGCAGTGTCAAAAGGCTGCATTTCAATCTAGGTCATTTATCTGCAGCAAGCGGCTTGCTGATTAGAGAGATGGGGACTATTACAGAGGTTGTTACTGCATCCAACCGCCCTATCTTGTTTTAAAGAGGTTTCCTGTATGTGTAATTATGATTTAATTGATCATGCTATAATGAGATTCCAATCTCTAATCAGTTTTAATACAATATTAGCCTATTTACATGTTGCTGAAACTGCAATATGGTATTTTGTTTTTAGAGGGAATACTAATTATATTTGAATCAGCATTTTATGATCTATGCCTAAGCAAATTTTAATTTAATTCATGTCTTTTGTGACTATCAATAATGCCATTACCCGGTTTTCAGTATTTTGTCTAATAAACACCAATGAAATGAAATACAATATAATTTAGGTAATTCCATGATGGCTTATGTATAGCTATAATTTATTAAAAAAAAAGTGTAGCATATTATAATTTATATAACATTCGTGAGATGACATGTTACGCATTAAAAACATACACTATAATAAGGTAAGATAAATTGCTTGGTTATTTCAGAGATAAGCAAAACACCTGTGGTTTGCTTCATTGAAATGTTTTACTGCATAAGGTTATTAAATGGAACATTTTTGCAAATCCGTTGACTATGGTTTAAACCTAAAATGTTACATGCTTTTGTGATGCATTTAAAAAAATAGAATATATTAAGCTACTCCGTTTTACACATATAGGATCTGACCCAGACCTTTGTGCGTGTTATCTGCAAGTCCGCACGTGAGAGGGAAGTGAACTCCCATATCACTCCCCTCTCATGTACCTTATCTTGTCTGCACGTAAGTTTTAATGTGCTCATCGTACATAAGGGCTCCTTGACTCCTCACTTTCCTTTATAACTCACATCCGTGCCCTCTCTCATTCTTGACGTTTCCACCTTATGTAAAATTGTCCCTCTATCCCTTCCTCACCAATGAAGCTACCAAAACCCTTTATCCTCGTTGGTCTCCCGCTTACCTTTCTTGCCCCCCCTTCAATCTATTCATTGCTGTTTCCAGGCTCATCTTCCTCTCACACCACTCTACCTCGGACTCTCCTTTATGTTAAACCTTTCACTGGCTACCACTCCACTTCAGACCTCTCTTTACACTCCTTACCCTCACCCTTAAGGCCATCTTCTCATTCACTGCTCCCTACCTCTCTTCTCTCATCAAAATGCACACCCCTTCCCACCCTCTCCATTGTGCTTATAACTGCTGTCTGACATCCCTACTGATTAACACATCTCACACCCCTGTCTAAGACTTCATCCAAGCTGCACCACTGTAATGGAATGACCTCCCTTTTTCAGTCAAACTATCCCCCACATCGCAGGTCTTCAAGCGCTCACTCAAAATGCACCTGGCTAGCCTACCCCTCCTCCACTTAACATCCGCACCGCACTCAAAACACACCTGTTCAGGCTAGGCTACTCCTCCTCCATCCTCACTGCATCCTACATCTATCCCTTCTTTTCCTTTCTCCTCTCCTCTGCTCACACCAGCAGTTCACTTCCTTCCCCCTACTTATGTCTTCTGTAAGGTCATCCCTCCCACTTAGTGTGTTAGCTCACATGAGCATGGCCCTCCATCCTAGTTTTGTTCACTCCTCCACCACTCCCCCATCACTTTGTACCCTCTTGTCCCAGTCCCTCCTCCTTGATCTGCCAAGCTTTCTGTGCTTGCTTCACTTTATTGTATTTTTGTGTTATTCTTATATTTATATTGTATTCTATTATGTACTATGCTGTTTATCCCTACCTGTGTGTTTGTACTGTATTTTGTTGCCTTTTTTAGGGCACTGCGGACACCTTGTGCAGCTTTATAAATAAACGATAATAATAATAATAATAATAATAATAATAAGACCAACTCTTACTGTACAACTTAAATATGTAGGCCACTCCGTACTAAATATGCACGGAGGTCTATCCCGCCCCATGTATTGAAGTGCAGGATGTATGGAATCAATTTCTGTGCATAGCCCAGTGTTCTGGGAGTGTGCAGTGTGTCATAAACAGCTGATTTACGCAAAGAGTTTGCAGCTGTAGTATGGAGGTTTGGATCCGGTTCATGATTCTGAAGAAGTTAGAGTTAATAGACATGATTCAGATCGTGAACGAAAAATAAAACAAACAAAACAGAACAGACTGGATTTGGCAGAAAGTAGCACATCATATAGCACAAGGTAAGAGTGCACACTAAAGATGGCCATACACTAGAGCGATGATTAGTCCAATCATCCAGATAAGTGGTCGCTGCGACCTCCCACATGTGCACAAGAAAATTTGACGTGTTTATTTGCTTAATGTGCTTTATGTTTCATTTAGATTACCTTCTAAAACATTTTTTTATTACTCATACAAATATTTGGAGAGGTACTATTTTATGCTATAATAAAGTGTCAGTCTATACTGGCCATTTTGTCAGTGTCGCATGCTTACAAGCCACATGATATTTTGTTAGCAAAATCAGAGATTGGACATTATTTCAGTAGTAAGAGGAGAGTATTATATAAAACAATTGTTGTTATTAATTATAGGGAGCATATTTTAGAAACATGCTCAATGTTTGTGGAGTTTCTCACCATCTCTCTTAGATGCTTTTAACACACAACTCAGTAAAGATCTGCCATCAAGTGAGATTTATTTGAGTTGAAATGAATCAAACTTAGTGGTGTAATGCTTACAGACCTAGACAGATGTCCTGACACAGAAAGATATAAATAGAACATTTCAAGATGACAGATAGCAGTGGACATCCTAGAAGAGAAACAGCTGGCAGAAACTAAGAAGGCCAGAATCAAATTTCCTCCATACCCATTCTGGACTTTTCTGCTGCTCCTTGTTGGATATTTCCTGATTTTCGCTAGCAGTGCAATGGTCATAGTACAGATCATGATTCACAAAGCTGCGGCTTCTTAGGTACGTATAGTTAGGACGTGATCTACTGTGCAAGCATAATAGCTTTATCTATGCAATCTACACAGTACTTAGGCATGGGGATCAGTCCAATCGTACTTCATGCCCGCTCGTACTTAAGTAAGAAGGGGCATGCCAATGGGCATTTAAGTAAAACTTAAAAAAGTGGGTGGGGAATACATTTAAATGGGGCTCGAATTAGAAATTCTGTGCGTACTTTAGCTACTTACGAGGGAAAATAGACATGGGAAGTTAAGGTTGCCTACGGCACCTCAATGGCACTAAGTGCCTTTAGGAGCCTAAAAACGGGGGCGTGTCATAGGAGCTGCAAGACAACGTAGGTGCGTATGACGCACATCCATCCCTACATATTTCACATTTAAGTGTAAATCAGATCCTATGTTTCTAATCCAATCAAATTCTGGGCAGGAAGTGCCAGTTATAACCTTTCTCCTTGCTCCAAAAAAGGGACTGTTTGCAGGCTATGTTCTGGTTTTCGCAGACCAGTGCTCCCTTGATGGAGACTATGGGCCTGATCCAGCGCTACGAAAATTCGCAACGACGGGCGAACTCCCTTGATGGAGACTATAATAGTAAATCTAACCCTTTGTGGAGAGCTTATTTTGGCACAAGTTGTTAAAAGGCAATACGTCTTTAACGAATGAAATGTATCATATCTTAATCATTTAGGGATGTTGCAAACTGAATGACTAGAAACTTTAATTAGTTACTTTAAGGCTAAAGGACAGGAAGCTAAACATTGTGACAGTCAGAAAATATGTTAACTGTAAAGAATAAAATCACTTGTATAGCAAAGGGCTTGTGAAGCAAAGACAAGAGACTATATATTTTGTGGCTGATTTAGAGGTGCACACAACTAGGCACGCATCAAATGTTCAGTGTGTCTAAACATAAGGCTGTGGATGCCTAAGCAAGTACAGCACTTAGTGTAGGTGGCACAGAGCAGCTAAGCTGAATGGATCTAGGTGATGATATACGTTGCAAAGTGCAGTAAGGTACACTGTAATGTATACTGGAATTTGTGGCTATGATTAGTGTGATCTTTTCAGTTGCAATGCGGATGTATTAAAACTATATACAAGAATGACAATTAGCCAAAATACATTATTATTGTTGTTATTATTATTATTTATTTATAAGGTGCCACAAGGTGTCAGCTGCGCTGTACAAAATACAACAAAATACAGTACAGACATACAGGGTAGGGATGGACAGCATAGTATATATTAAATACATTATAACTATAAAAATATCACCGAAATACAATAAAGTGAAGCAAGCACAGACAGCAAGGCAAAATGTGAGGTGTCAAGCTTGGAAGATCAGGGAGCAGGGGATAGAGCGCAATGAGAGGTTGAGAGGGAGTCACCAGGTGGGGATGGGGTAAAAGGGTAGCATAGGGGGACAAGAGGGTAAGAAGTGAGGGGGGAGTGGTGGAAGAACGAACAACACTAGGATGGAGGGCCCTGCTCATGTGAGCTAACACACTATAAGGGAGGGAAGAACTTACAAAAGACATAAGGAAAGGGAAGGATGTGGACTGCTGGTGTGAGCGGAGGAGAGGGGGAAGGAAGAGAAGGGATAGATGAAGGATGTAGTGAGGATGGAGGAGGAGTAGCCTAGCCTGAACAGGTGTGTTTTGAGTGAATGCTTGAAGACCTGAAATGTGGGGAGAGTCTGACTGAAAAAGGGAGGTCATTCAGAGGTGTAGCATGGGAGAAGTCCTGGATATGGGCGTGAGATGTGGTGATCAATAAAGAGGTCAGACAGCGCTGGTTAGCAGAATTAAGAGGGCAGGAAGGCGTGTGCATGTTGATGAGGAAAGAGAGGTAGGGAACAGTGGATGAAGAGATGACTTTAAAGGTGAGGGTAAGGAGTTTAAAGAGGTCTGAAGCGGACAGTAAAACCAGTGGAGAGTTTGACATAAAGGAGAGGCCGAGGTAGAGCGGAGTAAGAGGAAGATGAGTCTGGAAGCAGCACTGAGTATAGATTGAAGGAGGGGAAGACGGGTGAGCAGGAGACCTATGAGGAGGAGGTTACAGTAGTCGAGGCGTGATATGACTAAAGAGTGGATGAGGGTTTTAGTAGCTTCATTGATGAGGAATGTACGGATGCGTGTAATGTTGGTGGAAACAACAAGAATGAGAGAGGGATGTATGGTATAAAGGAAAGTGAGGAGTCAAGGATGACACCTAGGCAGCGAACTTGAGGGGATGAGGAGACAGAGGTATCACCAATGGTTATTGTGATGGAGGGCAGGGAGGAAATCCTAGGGGGAGGAAAAACAATAATTTCCATTTTGTCTATATTCAGCTTGAGGAAGCGTTTGGCCATCCATGTGGATAGAGATGCAAGGCACTTGGAAATCTTAGACTGAATAGAGGAGTTGAGGTCAGGGGAGGAGAGGTAAATTTGAGTGTCATCAGCATAGAGGTGGTAGTTGAAACCAAAAATGCTGATGATCTTACCCAATGAGAAGGTGTAGAGGAAGAAGAGGAGCGGGCCAAGGACGGAGCCCTGGAGGAACACCAACAGGGAGCGGAGAGGGGGAGAAGGATGAGCTAGGGGTGGAAACAGAGAAGGTGCAGTCAGAGAGATAGGAGGAAAACCAGGAGAGAGCAGTGTCAGTGAGACCAAAAGAACAGAGGGTTTGAAGCAGAAGAGGATGATCAATGGTGTCAAAAGCAGCTGACAGATCAAGAAGGATGAAGATGGAGTAGTGGCCCTTGGAATTGGCAGATAACAGATCATTAGTCATGTTGGTAAGGGCAGTCTCAGTGGAATGGAGGGGCCAGAAACCAGATTGGAGGGGGTCCAGAAGAGATTTTTCAGTAAGGTAGCTGAAGAGATGTTGGTAGACTAATTGCTCAAGGAGTTTGGAGGCAAAGGGGAGAAGGGATATAGTAGCTGGAGGGGGATGCAGGGTCCAGATTAGTTTTTTTGAGAATGGGAGAGATAATGGCATGCTTAAAAGAGGAAGGAAAGATACCAGATGAGAGGGAAAGGTTGAAAAGGTGTGCTAGATGGTAGCAGGCAGTGGGGGAGAGGTGTTTAAGAAGGTGTGCAGGAATAGGGTCCTCAGGGCAGGTTGAGGGTGGTGAGGATATTAATAGGGAGTGAATTTCATCACTTGTCGTAGGATGGAAAGAAGAAAACTCATGATTTTGGGGAGAGATGGGGGAAGCAGGGTAGAGGAGATTTCATTTCTGATAGAGATCATTTTGGATGAGAAGTAGGAGGCAAAGTTGGAAGCAGAGATAGAGGATGGGATGGAAGGTGTGGGTAGGGAGAGGAGAGTGTTAAAGGTGGCAAAGAGGTGACGGGGGTTGGATGCTTGGGAGATGAGAGATTTGAAGAAAATTTGCTTGGCTTGGGCAAGGGCAGAGCAGTAAGAGAAAAGGATGAATTTAAGGTGGAGGAAGTCAGCAAGGGAGCGAAATTTGCGCCAGAGGCGCTCAGTGGTGTGGGAGCATTGTTTTAGAAAGCACGTGATCTCAGAGTGCCACGGTTGGGGGTTAGAGCGGCGAATGGAGACAGAGGAATGGGGACAGGCAGAGTCAAGGGCAGAGGAGAGCGTTGTATTATAGAGGGAGGCGGCTTGGTTGGGGAAGGAGAAAGAGGTAACGGGGGAGAGGAGGTGGTCAAGGGAGGAGGAAAAGGCGGGGATGTGGAGGGTGCTGATGTTCTGTCTGGTGAGAATGTGTTTGGGTTTAGGGGGAGGGGGCAGGAGAGGAGAGGGAGAAGGAGGTGGTTAGATAGAGGAAAAGGAAAAATGGAGAAGTCAGTCAGAGTGCAGTGGTGGGTGAAGACTAGGTCAAGGGATTGGCCCTGTATGTGGGTAGGGGAGGTGGTCCATTGAGTCAGGCTAAAGGATGAGGAAATAGATAGCAGTTTAGAAGTGCTGGAGGGGGAGGGGAAATCAACGGGAATGTTGAAGTCACCCAAGATAATAAAAGGGAGGTCAGAGGAGATATAGTGGGTGAGCCAGGCAACAAAGTTCTCAAAGAACTGTGAATAAGGGCCTGGGGGCTGGTAAATGACAGCATAGCGGAGGTCTAGGGGGATGGAGTGAACCTCGAAGGAAGAGAAGATGAGGGAGGGCTCAGGAGGAATTGTGCAGAAAGTGCATGAGGGAGAGAGGAGCAGGCCGGCACCACCACCATGACAGTCACCGGCTCTGGGAGAGTAGTAGAAGGAGAGACCTCCATATGCCAGAGCAGTGGGTGAGGTGGTGTCAGTGGGGGAGAGTCATGTTTCAGTGAGAGCTAGGAGGTTAAAGGAGTTAGAGATAAACAGATCATGTATAGCTAGGAGCTTTTTACAGATGGTTCTTGCGTTCCAGAGAGCGCGGGAGAAGGGGGGCGGTGAGAGTGGAAATGTGATTGAGGTTGGCAGGGTTGGATGAGGATTGGGGTGGAAGAGAGGGTGGGGGATTAAGATGGAAATGGGACAGGGAGCTGGTGAGGGAGTGATAAAGGGTGCAGGGTTTAGAATATGGGAGCTACAAGTCATGCTGTGGGGGGATGATCGAGGATGTCAAACAGAGAGGTCAAAGTGATAGATGTGGAGGGCACCTGGGCAGTGAGAAATAGTGATGGGAAGTCAGTCAGAGTATAAATACAATAGGAGTGGTAGGTAATTTAATATCCAAAAATAGGAATAATACAGTAATAACAATGAAAAATAATAATGAAAAGTTGAAAAGTCTGGATGTGGTTACAACACTGACTAAGATATGTATAAGATAAATAGATAAGATATAAGATATAAGTTAAAGTAATGCGAATATTCTAGTATTAATATAATAAAACAAAATAAAAATAATAATGATTAATAGTAGTGTTATTATATGTACACCTGTTTCTGTGTTCTAACTCACCTGATTCTGTTTCAAACTCACTTATGTTTGCAAGCTGTTTCACTTAGGATGCAAGCTACTACAATATATTGTTTTATTAATAAATACAGCAATTATTTTATAGCCACAAAATGCTCAAGCAGCATACAGCATAACTAAATCAATGTAAATAATGTATCCAGCATAAAAGTAAAATAATGTCCAAATAATATAATCCAACAAAGGTATGTTACAGAAAGGGGTTCGAACTAGCTGGGAAAATGATTGTTTCTTCCTTAAAGAGGCTTAGCAACAGATCGCTGGAGCACGGTGCTCTCAAAGGTAAGTAAGGATTCTAACATCAACCCTCTCCCTAATCCTTACCCTCCCCTTCTAATACCCTTACCCTCCCTACCTCGCAGCTTGACCCTAATACCCCCTTCTCTGCAGCCTGATTCTAACCCTCCTGTTCCATGGCCCTTACCCTCCCAACCCCAGAGCCTAACCCTAACCCTTCCCTTAAGGTTACTCTCCGGTGGTCCAGCGATGGTGCTCCAAAAATGAATGCTTGAGTATGCCGATCGCATACTCACCCATTCATAAAAAAAAATTAATTGGCTGTCTTTTCTTCTCAATGACACCCATCAGTGCGGGATCTCCCACCAATAGAAATCACACCTCTGATCAAGACAAAATGCATTACATCACAATATAGAAAGAAGGCTTCATTTTGTATGCATTAATAAAAAATGATCTATCTATCTATCTATCTATCTATCTATCTATCTATCTATCTATCTATCTATCTATCTATCTATCTATCTTTATTATATATAACACTAGTACATAACTAAAATGAGTAACAGATGGCATCTGCACTTTATTATACAAATTATAATCAAGCAAATAAATACATTTTAATGGAAAATCCCTAAAGCTGAATAGAAAAAAGAATGTGTTGATAAAACTTCCCTCAAGTGTATTGTATATATTTGGTTAATATCCAAATAAGTCAATATTGCCAATTTAATATTTAGAAGAGGAGGTTTTAATGGATTCTCTGGGATTTTAATAACAATAATTGAGGCTTAAGTATTGTCGTAGAATTCTTGACTTTTTGTGGATACTAATTGATCATATACATAACACATGGGGGATTTTTTAATAACAGAGGAGATATAGAATAATGTCTGCAGTCTTCCGTATGCTATGTGCAGAAGTCTGCAGAAAAATGGTACTGCACATGTGCAGTACCATTATATCCGCAAAGGAGCGTAGCCGACCGATGCTGCACTCCATACGATTTAGTAGGAGATACTCATGGATGGTGGGCAAATGCGTGCAAATCACACAGTAAGGGCTTGGCCTACCCAGTACATATGAAGGGTTTCCAAGCGGAACACTTAGAATAGGGGTCCTGAACAGGGCCACCATCAGGGGGGGACAGCCGGGATTACTGTCCCGGGCCCCAAAGCTGATGGGGCCCGTAGATACTTACCATGGCTCTACAGCAGCAGGTATCGGCGGTATACTACCACCGATACTTGCTGCTTAGAGCTGTATGCTAGCGGGCCAATCCACAAGGAAATATTTCCCTGTGCATTGGCCTGCTGGTAATGTAGTTCCGCGGCACACGGTCTCCTATGTGACATCATGGATGACGTTGTGTAGGGGGCAGGGCCGTCTTTTCCACTGGGCAGTTTGGGCTAGTGCCCAAGGGTTCCCACACATCAAGGGGCCCTTCAGCAGAGCCCAGCACTAGCCCAAACTGGCCAGCTCCGTGTAGAAAGAGCTAGGGTTATTCCACATTCTCTTGCATTTCACGCTGCCTACACGAGCAGAGGGGGCGGAGCTTCCTACTGGCACTGCAGGAAGAGGATCCACAGAGCTAAAGAAAGGAAGGAAGTGCAGGAGGCTTAGTTATGGTGCTGGAGCAGGTAAGGTAAAAGAGGTGGAACTGGAGTGTGTATTGTGTGGAGATGGAGATGCCAGAAGGGGAGAAATGTGTAATATGTAATGTGGAGAGGGATATAAAAGAAGGGCAGGGGGTAGGTGTAATTTGTGGAGAGGGATATTAAAGAAGGGGGGAGGGGGATAGTGTAATGTGTGGAGAGGGATATTAAAGAAGGGGGAGGGGGATCGTGCAATGTGTGGGGAGGGATATAAGAGTAGGGGGTGTAATATGTGAAGAGGGAGATAAGAGAAGGGGGTGTATTATGTGAAGAGGGAGATTAGAGTAGGGGGTGTAATATGTGGAGAGGGAGATAAGAACATTAAGGGAGGTATAATTTGTAGAGGTGGGTGGATGGTGTAATGTGTGGAGAGGGATGTAACAGAAGTCATAAATGCGGAAAGGTATAATATTTCCAGAAGTGTAACATGTAATTTGGGGAGTAGGATGTATCTGAATGGGGGAAGTATAATAAATAATATGAGAAGAGGAAAATTAAATCTTGAGCTTAAAACTAACCTGAACTGAGCCTTACACATAAATGTTACACTAATAGTTATATTTTTTTAAAGTTTAATTATTTTGGACTCAGTAAATGAATCATTTTTGCAACGTGGTTCCTTAGCGGGTAAGTGGTACTCAACATAAAAAGGTTGAGGACCCCTGGTTTAGATCATTCTGCTGAAGCTGCAGAGGAGAGAGGAGGAACTAAGACACTGAGCTCCCTGAATCACTCATTCTCTCTGCTTGCTGTCTGTCAAGTGAGTGAATGAGTCAGAGCAACGTCATACAGGATCTCCCAGACAGCCTCCGTGCTGCAGCCTCGAGGATCTCCCAGACAGCCTCCACGCTGCAGCCTCGAGGA
>WWET01003122.1:95832-111410 GCA_011038615.1 Limnodynastes dumerilii | reverse complement strand
TTTGCACCTTGTTTGAACGGACATTGTTATTTACTGGGCGATATACCTTGAATTCCAGAGTGGATAAGCGGAGCGCAGTTTTGTGGACTTTATCAGAGGCTTTAACCTAATGCACACTACAGAAGGTGGCCACCGATCGTATTCTATAGTGCAAGAGTGCGGAATTAACACAATCTGCTGAGGAGGACTCGGTTTTCTGAACTACGTCCCGAGGATCGGGTAATATCCTCCCCAATTTCATTTATATTAAAGTCTCATATAACTGAATCAAGCAATTGATCCACAATATATATTTCTGCCCTCCAATTGGTCTGCCCGATATTCTCCCAAGTTGAGACTCTGTTTAATTTACTATAAGGTGCTACCTCTGGATGATTTCAATTAATTGTTTCAAATATTTATATATCAGCTTCAACATAATTTTATTTGTTCGATTTGTAATAAATTGATGCTTTTTAACTTCAGGTTGCCGTTTATGTGTTGTTTTCAACAGAACCAGTGGTCTTTGTGTATGAATTAATTTTTTGATTAGATTTAGCGCTGTTTCCCTCATTTTGTTGTTTTGTATGCTTTATTAGGGGACTCTGCAAATTCCCCTCAAACAGCAGCTCATCTCCTATAAAGCGCCTGATTTTTTCTCTTTTATTGTGGATACATATATGAAACATTTTACACTATTGTTTCTATTTCCGTTGCTTGTTTATTTATTTGTGTATGAAACAACATTGAGCACCTGAGGGAGCAAGAGCGCAGCGTGGAGGTGATAAAGATATGCAAAATAAGGAAAAATAATAAAGAAAAAAACATTGTGAATGCAAGAAATACTGCAGTGTAATACTTGCTGTGAAGTTACTACTAAGTGGTTTTTGTTTTTAATCTTATGTATATTTACATGTTTGAGTGAATAAACGTGAAAACATAGAAAAAACTTTGAGAAAAACACATTTTGGAAACTTGAAGGAACATTTCAAGTGGATATAGAATAATCACAGAGAGAACATTGAAAATTTGGGACTCAATCTTAAGAATGGTTGAAGTTAGATTGAGAGGGCTGGTAAGCACTATCTGCAACCGATGGACTTTACCTTGACAGAAATATGTTGAGCTGCCTACAAGCTGCCAGAATCACGTGGTACGGCCCAAGGCAGCAGCCTATAGACAACTCCAAAAATGCTCCATAAATAGATCATATATCGCAATATTGGATTTTTAGATGGGCATAACTTTAAAACTGTGATTGAGACACAAAGAATCTATGACTGTTAATGAAGTCAACAGAAAAGAACACATACGTGCGGGCTTCTGCTGCCATAAGCCTGCCTTAAGTTAATTGTGCAGATCAGTGGTCCGTACGACCGCTGATCCGCACCAGTGTGGGAACCCCCTCCCACACTGTAAAATTGGCATGCCCCCCACACACACACACACTTTAGTGGGCGCAGGGGAAGCACAGGCCATTTCCTAGGGAACTTAGTTACTATCGTAACACTCGCGTAACATCTGGAGGGCGTATGTGTATGTTTTCAGGTCAGGATCCAGCCCTGTGTCTCCTTTCCCCCAGTCCTAGATTTACCAACAGATGTGTAAATACCTTTACATCCATTGACAATGTATTTTTAACATCATAATTCTACCAAAACTTTTTGTGGATATTCTTTCATAGTTAGCTTTGCATCTATCTATCTATCTATCTATCTATCTATCTATCTATCTATCTATCTATCTATCTATCTATAACTTTAAGACTACAGCTACACAGATCTTTGGAAACTTATTGATTTCCATAAGATAACTGTATTTTTATTTACCATAGGACTGTACATGACACCTATGATAAAAATGATTTTGATAAAAAAAACACAAAATAACAAAAATGTCCTTTAGCAATTCACTTGTAACCATTGCGTTATAAATCTAAACCCTGGCATTGTGTGCCATAACTCTTTCTGTATCTTATGTACTGCAAACATGTTGGAAGAAATTCAGTGTATTAGTGGAGTGCTGGGAGCAGAAACAGTTGTGTTCTTTGCCGTATACCTCACCGAGAGACTGCCAGAAACAGGTAAGATTAAAAGTATTCCTGCGATAGCATTATTGTTTTCACGAGAGAGTTTACAGATTCTATTTTATACACTTCATATGTTAACTGCAGAGTTCTGTAGTGAAGGCAGTGACTAGAGTTAATTGCAGAGGTATGAAAAACCAATGATATCTCCTGTGTTACTTTATAAGCCTACATTAAAAACAATACCAGGCTTGTTTTCCATCGATCTGTTGCTAAACATTTCATTATGGGTATAGCCTACTTTTTTAGTTTGTTGCAGCCTTTGGCTGATGTTGCTTATAAGAAAGGATTAAGTATTGTGTATTTAGTAAACTAACATTCTACTATCAGTATGTTTAACAAAACGGGTAAAAATATGATGGTGCTACACTTTGGTACAAATAAGTCAGTTATACATTGTAGTCTTATATTGTAGATATAGCAGTAACAACGGAACAATACAAAAGCAAAGCTTGCACAGCTGTAAGTAACGTCAAGTGTTCTCTCTGCTAGTTAGGATGCTCTTATAGCTGTTCATTTCCGTATCACAGCTGCAGTCTTCTAATCAGTCTGTTAGCTGGCTGGCAGCCCAAAAGACCCAAACTGGCCCAAAGGAATGGAATCCTGCCTTCACTCACACCAGGGTGCCTTAAACTAGATGTTACATATGGTGCTATATACAAGTTAATAGACAGAGATCCCATGTATGCTTTTAAGGTTTTTTTTTTTTATTGTTTTGCAAATTAAATGTAGTTTTTCTCATATATAAACAAATTTAATAAAAAAATTTATATTTATTTTTATGCTTCTTTGGTGAATTTAGGCTATTATTTCAGTGTAATTTACTTGTTCAATTTAGATATATTAACCATATGTCTGGCCTTTATAAACATGCTAAAACAACACTAAGGCATATTATCTGATTATATTAATTTACATTATGTTCTATGTGTTATGGAGCATCAGAACTAGAATAAGCTATTCTTAATATAGGAATCCAGACACACCAAGTCACTTTTCATCTAGCATAATAAAATAAATTATTGTCAATTTGCAAATTCCGTAGGACCGCAATTTGCAAATTCCGTAGGACCGCAGATATGCGCGTGTCCCCTTAATCTCATCCTGACTGTAACATTTAAATACTCCCCCTTGCCCATCTTATGGAGTTTAGGTGGACGGAGGGGATGCACTGCCGTTTCGGGTGGTTATGAAGACGTACAGAACATCTGGCATGCGCATTGCCAGTCACACAGCGGAACTCTGCAATTTCGCTACCATTATTATGTGTGGATCTGGTCCAGGCTGAGTATTTGCTCTACAAAAGATAAAATTCTTTGATTTATTTTCCTTTCTGTACTATTCTTGATATTTGCCTTTTTTAATTAAAGACAAATGTTCTGTTTAAAATGTTTTTTTTCCACCTGACTGAAGTCCATGCACACAACAGCTGTCTGTAAAGTTCAGGCATTTGTAAAATAAAAATGCACACCGCAGATACTTAATTATCCTCTGTTGACTGAACTATTTCAGAGACATTTTCCTGACATGAGTCAACCTGCTTTGCATCATAAATAATCTGGCTTCTGTGATGTGAACAAGACAATTAACATACAATTTGCTGATTTTGCTAGGCCTGCTTCTGCTTTCACAACTCTGCTTACTTTACTAATTGACCTTAAAGCAAGCTATTTAGTTATACAGCGAGACAGCTGTTACAGACAGTCACAAAGGCATGTGTACTAATACTGTTAGGACATAGCTAAGTTCTATCTTTTGTGTGATATTGCTTATAATTGGATTCATAGCTTAAGTATCAATAAAATCAATGTAGAAATGTTCTCTCTTTTTAAGGGCCTACATGTTTTTGAAACATGTTAAACTTTATGGAGCTAGATGTCAATTAACAATTGACCTGTCAGGGGTTTAAAATAAAGAAAGTATTTTTTAAATTGAAGTTGCACTTAGAGCAAAATACATTTTTCTATCTGAATGGCAGATCTACTTCCATATGTCACAATGAAGGATACAGTAGTAAACCAAAGCCTGTAATGACTGATATCATAATATTACATTTAAAAATAACAAGAAAATTAACACATAATGTAGTAGGCAGAGATGAGCGCCAACCCCCCTTTTTGGATTTTGGTTCTGGTTTTGCTTCAATTTTCCTCAAATGTTTTGGTTTTAGTTTCATATTTTATTTTTGTAATGTCTAAAAAAAATGCTAAAATCATGTAATTTTTTTGTATTTTTGCTCCTGCAGAATAATGAATAACATTAATTTCCAGTCATTTGCTTTCAAATGAAACCACCTCACAACTCACAACATTGAGGTTGGTTGATATATGCTATATTGTCCATTGGTGGTCCAGTGTGTAGACTGGGTACTATGGTCATTGGCCACATGAGTGAAGTAAAAAATCTGGCCAAGATTAAGTGTAGTATCTGTTCTCATGTGATCATCAGATTCAGATCATAAATTATATATTATAGGAGTAACTTTAACTTGTCTAAAAATGTTTTAAAAGGTAGTTTAAAAAAATAGACCAATTCATATGACTTTCATGCAAGAACCACAGTACCAGATTCCAAAAACCCTTCTCTTCATCTTAGTCTTGCCACAGAAGGAATATGTGTACTGGAAATGTTGGCTGATTAAAATTTTCTTGACTATTTTTCATAATGAAGCAACATAACGGGTCCTATATTTACTCTCAATGGGCCTGATGCAGACCTACGCTGGCTGGCATTAAGACGCCAGCAAGCAGCGTAAGATTGGCTTAAAAGCCAATCTGCGCGTGCGCGGGGCAGATGTAGCCCGTCGTAGCTACGGCAACCCCCGATCGTTGTCCGTAGTAGCGCCGTAGTAACGCTGGAGGGGGCGTCCCCCAGCGTTACTACGTTCAGGTTAGTGTAGGTGGGTGGGGGGAGTTAGTTTAATGAGGGAGGGAGGGGTTAGAGGGCATACGCTGTGTGAGCATATTTTCCCTTGCTTAGACCAGCTGAAGATAGGGTAGCCTTCAGCCGGCGTAAGCGAGGGAAAATACGCTCGCACAGGGGGAGTGTCGGGCAGAGTGCACGCCGATATGCTGTGCTTTACTAAGCACAGCGCATCGGTGTAGGTCTGGATCAGGCCCAATGCCACCCTTCGCTTGGCCATCTTTCTTAATGACCCAAGTAACTTTTTTTGGTTTTAAATAGGCATTAAAAATGCTTCTCGTACTTTTGGCTAAGATCAAATGTAATATTTGTTCTTGTGTGTTTTATGCAACATCAAATTGCCTTAAAAAGTTCAATAAGGTAAATATTTTTTTTAAAGCATGCCCCAACAAAAACCACAATCAGTGCATGTTTGCCTCACACATGTCCATCTTTTCACATATGTCAGAACACAGCAGTGCACCAGCCAGGAGACTTGGCAAACACGTGTTGTTAGAGGTACTTGAGGACAGGGCTGAGAACCTCGGCATTATATCAGGTGTGAATTACTTAGAAGCATGACTCTGGGAAGATAACTGAAGTAGACAATGGACTGAAAAGAGGCCTTAAAAAGAGGCATTTAAAAGAGGCATTGATTAAAGTAATTGGAAAAGTCTCTGGGGTTATTTGATAAATTCAAATGACCTTTTTACATATCGAACTGACCCGAAAAATACACCATCCCATAAAATTAATTGCATGAAATGCAACAAATTTTATACACCAGTCTGGATTCATGACACATCGTGCACTGAAAAGAGGATTTGAAAAGAGACATTGAATAAGGTATTGGAAAAGTCTCTGGGGATATATAATAAATACAAACTCAAATTACCATTTGACACTTTCACTGAAGCTGATCAAGATGTACAATTTGTTACAGAAATGACCCCTCCTTTTGGCAGAATGAGCATCCTGCCTTT
Source organism: Limnodynastes dumerilii (assembly GCA_011038615.1). NCBI lineage: Eukaryota > Metazoa > Chordata > Amphibia > Anura > Limnodynastidae > Limnodynastes > Limnodynastes dumerilii. The sequence continues at coordinate 105,461 of WWET01003122.1, read as the reverse complement.
TTATTTTTATTTTTTGAAGTTGAGCTAACATAGGCTAAAAGTGGAGCAGTTAAACTGGCTTGTAGCAGCCAAGTGTTTTTTATTGTTAAATGAAACAAGTTTGAAAGACTATTAGACACTTTCATTTACGCTGGTCCTAATTAATATGTACAGTTTGTCACAGTACTGACCCCTACTATGCAAAGCTGGCAAAATGAAAATCCTTTTTTGGAACATTATCTAGCTTCAAGTACCAGGCCTCAAGCCATGACAAGGGATTCCAGGATGAGTATGAGGCCAAGAGTAGTTACACCACAACAGCAATCCAGGTATTGCACTATTTGTGCCGCATACTGTCCTTGAGCCCTCCCAACCACCCATATGTCAGACATAAACTGTTTGACAAAACCAAGCATCTCAGGGACAGACAGGTATACTGCTATGGCTGAAGTGCTTGGTTTGTATGGGCTCCCACCTATATAAATATTTTTTTATTTAAAAACTGAAATTAATAAGTACATAATGAGAGAAAAAAATATGCAACATATTGTTACAGTGATGGAATTAAAGCTAACACAGGTCAAATATCCTCAAGGTTTGAGTTGTCATACTCCTCATCATGATGCTCTTCACTATTGTTTATTTCAACATCGCACAATATAAGCTCATCACCACTGGAATCCACCGTGAGAGTCTCTGATTGCCATTTGTGGCTGCCGTGTTCATCTAAAAATGATGTGTAGTTAATTTTAATGAACATCAACTTCTCAACATTTTTGGGTTTTAGCCTCCTATGCCAATCACTCAAACAGTTGCGCTAAATACTCTTTCTCAGTACATGCTAGAGGGTGGGCAGCTTTAGTACTGTATTGCTCATTTGTACAAGGGTTTCCAAATAGAAAATGTTCTTCTACTATTGAAATAAAACTATCTGAAATGCTAATTTGTACATGATCATTCATGAAATCCTCCATCATTCTATTGATGGTTTAAGTATCTGATTGACTCACAGTAGTGGTGTCACTATATGTCAGGATGTCTTTTAAACCAGACAAGATGTCATAGGCCCTGATTCACACTTAAGAGTGAGTTAGGTGCGGACAGAACCGCACCTAACTCACTTGTGCAGCCCCTAACCCGCCTTCCATTTTTAGGTACCTTAAGGCACTTAGTGCCTCTCCCCACCCTCCCCAGCTAATCTAAATCCCTCTCCCTCTCACTTCTAACTATACACTACCTGAGGCGGTAGCATAAGCATGCATCTCTCTAAATAAACTACTACGCATGCATAGTAGGTCATTTTGGGAAAATACGCACTTAAGAAGCACAGGATTCTTAAGTGTGAATCAGGGCCATAATCTCTAACTGAGGTGTGTTGCACACCGCTAACAGGAGAGCAGAGTCCAATAGGCTGACTTATACTCAAACATACACTGGTAGATGGAGCACAGTGGTAGTAATAAATACTGGAGATAGAGGGCCGGATTCACAACCCCGCATGCATAGTAGCTAGAATCGTAAAATTAGGCATGTATGTGAAAAATTACAGGGTTGTGAATCCGGCCCTGACTCACGGGGTAGAGAAACAAGGGGCCTCATTTACTAAACTCGATTTGGTCCAAATTGCCCAAACTCCTGGCAGTTTGGCTGTGATTAACAAATTGCTGTATTTACTAAAGCCCAAACTCCCGGGACTTGAGCCAAATCATCAAGGCAAACATCGATGGACAGAAATTGTCCAGATGTTTGCCATTTACAGTCAAACCACTGTAAAAAAATCGCCTGCTGTGTAAGGCGATTTCAGTGACACTGACCCTGAAAAACACATGTCAATATACTTGACATGTGTTTTTCAGTGTACCAAAGGCAGGCAGCATGGTTGTAAGGCTTAGCCTTGCTGCGCTGATAGAACTACAAGTGTCAGCATTGCTGATCCTTGTAGTTCTATCAGTGTCAGCATGGTAAGCCATATAGCCATGCTGCGCTGCATGCTGTAAAAAAAAAAAACACATACAGTGACACATAAGCATTTTACATATACAGTACACACATAAAATACATTAAACATCAGTAATACTGCCTATAATGTGCCCTCATAATTCTATAAATATACAGGTGGCTACCCTGCAGTGTAAAGTTTTTAAAGTGTCCGATAGTGTGTGCAGAAATATTAATAAATACTTCATACTCATCGGTAAGATGTCATCTGACTTGGAAATACTTGATTGTGGGATCTTCTTTAATTATTTATTTTCTTCTTCTGTAGGATGAAGTCTTCTCCCCTTGCTAATGTACCTCCGGAGCTTGCTTCAGACAGTTGTCCCGAACATTCTTCATGGGATGCGGCTCTACTAATGATTATACGGTAAGTAGAGCGGCCTCTGTACACACATAAAATACATTAAACATCAGTAATACTGCCTATAATGTGCACCCATAATTATATAAATATACAGATGGCCACCCTGCAGTGTAAAATATTTTTAAAGTGTCCGATAGTGTGTGCAGAAATATTAATAGATAATTCATACTCACCGGTAAGATGTCATCTGTCTTGGGAATACTTGATTGTAGAATCTTTAATTATTTATTTTCTTCTGTAGGATGAAGTCTTCTTCTTCCCTTGCTGATGTTCCTCCGGAGCTTGCTTCAGACAGTTGTCCCAAACATTCTTCATGTGATGCGGCTCTACTAATGATTATACGGTAAGTAGAGCGGCCTCTTTTATAGAGTTCCTGACGTCATTTGCATGTTGGACCTCTAGAGGCTACTCTACTTCTGCATCACATGAAGAATGTTCGGGACGACTGTTTGAAGCAAGCTCCGGCGATTTCGGAATGGGAAAATCGCTGTGCTTTTCTATAGAAATGCACAGTGATTTTGCCCTTTATAAGTGCCCCTTTGTGAATACCATGATTTTGCCAAAAAAAACGCTGCAAAATCGCAACGCTTTCTGTCAATTTGAAATCGACATGAAAAATCGTTTTTTGTAAATGAGGCCCAAGGAGAGATGATAACACCAAGTCACACTACAACAGATGGAGCCTGGCAAACGGACTCAACACTCTGAGAGATGGTAAACACAACAAGAACACACAAACACACACAGGCGAGGAGCAGATAGAATCACTCACTTGACAGGCATGGACAGTGAGAGATGATAAACACACGCACCACTCAGCAGAGGGGAAAGACCAGGAATAACAAAGAGACAAGATGCACAACAAGATGCAAGATGGGAGCACAAGGAAAACGCAATCAGAACAGCAGGCAAACCCAGGAAACCAGACACTATAGCTAACAATGAGGCTTCCTGTGCTAAAGCCATTTCAAGTCCAGTCCTCCCATCAGCTGCAGAGATCAGACACACCTCTAATTGATTGTCCAGCAGTTGAGGGAAACCAGGCACTTAGAACACACACAAGCACTGCTTTGTTTACCTCTGCAGCATGTAACACCCGCAGCCTAACCCTAAAACTTCCCATAGACTCTGCTTTAATACTCACCTGTCTGGCGGGTCTGCGGCGAGTCTGCAGCGGAGCTGTGGCGGTGCAGTGGGTTTGTGGCGCCAGTTTCCAAATTTATGAATGGGTAAGTATGCTGAAAAATTAATTCAGCATACTTACACATTCATTAATAAACTCTTTTAATTAGCACTATTATAAAAAAAAGTCAGAAAAACTCTGCAGCACTAAACTGAATGTGTGCAAAAACACAATATGTAGTAATTTTTGCCAATTTGCAAGACTTGTAATATATTAGTTCCACTATCAGAAGTCAGAAATCCTGGTGACAGTTTTGGCACGGTTAGAAATTTTGCTAGCACATTACGTAGTTTATCTACAACTTATACAAAGTATTTACATTGTTATGTTTCTTACTGAAAACACTGATGCAAATGGTAGTCTGCTTGTGAATGACCTTGGCGTTGAATGACGGATGCTGATGCTGAAGGTGATTCCCCTGCCCACTTTTATTTGACTACTACTGTTTGTCCATATATTTGTAGTTATATGGATAGTCGGTACAATGGTATTTTATAGGCAACAATTCAATTTTCTTTTTACCTCATGGTATAGTTAAGGAATTTAGTTCTTGAATAGTAGAATCATGAAAGAATTTGGTCGCATGGAAACATGACCTCTACTAATCTTTTAAAACTGGGTGTATTAATAGCAGATAAAGGACATAAAACTACTACTAGATTAGCTGTCATGGCTTCAGTGATGCGTTTTACAACAGGATGGCAGCTGGCATGATTGGTTCCTCTAGCAAAGGCTTGTTCCACAGACAATTGTTGTTTGAAACCGATAGCCTTCTTGGTTCCCTTCTGTGATGATGATTCACCCTCAGAAGCAGCAGTAGCATCAGCAGCACCAAACCTTTTGCTTGTGACTTCCTCAAGGGAGTCACATTGGCCTAGAAAATTCGATGCAGGACTACCCCCATCACTAATGAGGATGTTGATGATGAAGGTGTTGGTTGTGGAAATTGGACGTATCGGGATCTATGCCTGTTGCTGGCAACTGATGCTGGACTGCTTGCTAAAACAAATTTTGCTGAATTGGATAACCTTCAGCATCGACTTGTTGAAAATGATATAAAAGGGAGTAGGTGCCTAGATGTTTATGTCCTTACCTCTACAGACTTTGGCGCTACAAATGGCACAGATGCTTTGACAACTGTTTTTAGGATTTGTATAAAAATATTTCCACACAGAAGAGGTGTTTTTTTGGGGGGTCTTTGCCCAGGCATGACAATGGGCTGGATCCAGGCTTAAGAAGGAGCATAAAATTAACAGAGGAAAGTAACCCCGGGGCAAAACCATGTTATTGAATGTTACCCCAAAATTCTGATCTGTTGGATTTAACAGAATCTGATAACCACTCATCTCTGGTAATAGGTAATGCAGCCTTGATCAATAGACTAATATGGCAGGAGATATGTGATTATCAGAAAATAGCCTATTAGATTTTGTTTTGCTATTGATGACCGTTTGTTGGGAAAGAGAAACAATTAAACGGTTGAACAACAAAAAAATTGTGTAGTGCTATAATACATTTTTTGCAAGATATTTCTTGGAACGCACAAATCTACATTTTCTCATTTTATTACTCTTTTCATGAATCTATGATTGTGTAGCCATTTATTTCTTTAGTGGGCTCATTACATTCCTTGCTCTTTGATTATGATTATGTAGGTTATTTACTTTGATAGTGGGCTCATTTTCTTTTCTACTTCCAGTTTGCTTCTATTACCCACTCTACATCATGATTTTGCCCAAAGGGCTGATTCAGAGTTTGAGAGTAAGGGTAAAATAGGTGCAAGTGTACAGCTTAGCTAATCCATTTTTCAATGTAAGGGGGTGCTAATTCATATTAATTATTTTGCATGCAGAGAAGATTCTTTAATATTACTCATAGAACTCGCATACTGAATATCTTTATGTTTAATCTATAAATTAGAGTTGAGCTAAGAAACTTAATCTCTTAATTATAATTCTAATTTCACAATTGCAGTTCAACATGGTATTGCTCAGGTCTACACTGCACCTAAAAAAGGTAAGTACAAGTATGAGAGCCCTCATACAATAGTATGCAGCTCATAGGATAATCTCTGAAATAGTTTATGCTGCTCTTATACATTTTTATATATCAAATCAACTACATTGCATTCTCCAGGAAACCTGAACACATTGAAGATAAGAGCAGGAGTTTTACACTGTGTATATTTAATTTATGTATTTTGTCATTTTATCAACTATATCGTTAAGCTATCACATTGGTAATAAATGGAAGTGTAATTTCATGATGATGATAATAACAACAACAGAGTTTTTTGCAGATTTGACAAACTTTAGATTGTTTTGCTATTTTACTAAATCCTCCTGTATAAGTAAAAGAAAACCAGCAAGTGCAAAAAAGCAAACTTTGAAAAACTAAAATACCCATCAGAAAATACTAAAGACAGTCCTCCTTTAAAAAGAAAAGTTGTCTTTCTTTATTGCATTTATAGGCTTGATGTCATTATTCTTTAGGTTTACAGTTCAGGGACCTGATTCAAAGTTTCTGAGCAGATCAAGAGCATGCAAGCTCCTGAAAATGCATACGTCCTATCCAAAGTTCAGTAGCAACCTGCATCACTTAAAACATGCAAACGGATGTGTATAGTCAAATAGACTAAGAGATGTAATGCAGAAGCTTATACAAGTTTGCTTGTTTCAAAGTTGAATTGTTTTTAATAATTAATTTAAATAACTTTCTTGTTTGTGCTTTATATGATAAATAATTTTAAAACTTTATTAAAATTAATTACATTACAACCCAACATATAAAATGGAAACCTAAAACCTAAATTAAAAATGTCTGAGCAAAAATGTATAGTTATGCACCACTATTTAATCATAAAAATGGATCATAATAGTGGGTGCCATATGCTGTAAACATATAATTTTTTTTAGACAGTTTTAGAATTGTGAGGCTGTTTTGTAACTATGAAAAGTGGCTTTTATTGATTTAAAATATCATCTGAGGTGATGCAGGATTTTAGGAGGAAGCACAGGAATATTGCCTGTTGCTTCTCTTGCACCAGCTTTAAACACTTGCTTTTTTATTTAAGTATAGTGGAACGCCCAGAGAACACACAGAAGCAAACACAGACAGATCAGCCACTTTGTGTCCACCTTTTATACTCGCTCTGGTGGTGCAAATGCACGATCATGGATGGATTGGCAATAGGCCTTACCAGAAGGTTCCCGGTAGGGTGGTACCCTCATGAGGCCGTCTGGAGGCTGCCTCATCAGCACATGTAATTTATTTTTTTTTTTTAATGACAGCAGTAGTTTTTTTAAATGATCAGCAGCAGCTGCTGCGTCCTGATCATTGGCCCAGCGCAGGTCCTGTACTGCAGAGGCCTCTCAGTAACACACTTCACCTGAGAGGCCTCCAGAGTACAGGATCACAATTTGGACAATGAGTGAGACACAGCAGCTGCTGAATGATCAACACCTGCAACCAGTAGACAGGTGCTTAGAGTTGCCAGGGGGTGGTCCCAGCCATTGCTACAGAGTGCTGAGTGGGGTGGAGGCAGCCTCCTGGGAACTGTAAACTGATCACTTCTTTCATGTCTCTGCGGGGCTGCTCTGTGAAAAGGTACAAGTGTGTGTGTAATCTGTGTGTGTATTTGGAGTGCACTGTGTGTGTGTATGTGTGTGTGTGTGTGTGTGTGTGTGTGTGTATGTGTCTGTGTGTATGCAGAGACGCCAAGGGAGGAGGAATGCCCGTCATGGGCATGCACTGGTGATGATTTTTTTTTTTGTAAATTCTTCTTATTTTAACTTTTTTATTTATTAATGTGGAAACGTTGGCTGCCTTTATGGAAATAGTAGCGGCAGCCAGCTCTATACTGCAGGGGGGTGGCATGCAATAGCAGGGCTGTCACTGATTGACATCTATGATCCAGCTATCAACAGTGATACTATGCTATTCATAGGCGGATCAGAGATGTGAATCAATGCCTCAGACACAGAGCAGAGGAAGCAGCATTACACAGAGAAGGCAGAGAGAAGAAAAGATTTAAGGTTTGGTGATAGTAAAGCGTTTGAGGTAAAACAAGGAGACTGAATAAAAAATGGAGCAGGGCAATGAGTTAGAGGGAGGGATGGGAGAGAAAACGGAATGCAGAGAGGAATAGAGAAGGGATACAGGGATAGGAGAATCAAGAGAATATGAATGTATTTTGTGTATAGACCAGTGGGGAATAAAGGAAATAAGGGTGGTGGGAGACTGTTACAGCACCACTGGAATTACCTGAGGTTGAGAACCAGGGTGGCCATAGGGCAGAAGCGAACGAAGCTTGCCAAGTCGTGGAGTCTAGAGGGATCTGGTTCTTCACTAGAGCCTCTGAAGGTGAGGATAGTCTGGGCTGAAGATTTTTCTGCAGGTCGCGGCCCCTTGGGCAATGCCCAGGAGAGGAAGTTGAATCAAAGATGGAGGTAAGGATGGGAGAAAGATCAGAAAGAGAGAAAGGCAGGATCAGTAGTATCTGACCTGGGACGGACAACAATGAACACTGAACAGAGACTCAGGACCTGAAGGGGATAACAGGACTAACAGGATGGACAAACAGACTGGGAAACTCACTCACACAGTCACACAGCAGGAGACCCCCAAAGGGGTTACAATGACAGGCACTCAGGAAGGATTAGGTTCACACAGATGGGAATAGACAATAAGGTGGGGGAGCAGGAAGTGGTACACGGGGAACAAAGGAAAGGTACTGGGCAGGAACACGATGGGGCTCTCACAAAGCAAAGCAAGCACTAGGCAAAAAAGAGAAGAGGCAAAGAGAAAGTCAGAAGCACGGGGCAGCAGATGCTATAACCGGCGGGGAAGGCTGGGACCCGCTGTTCTATTTACAGGGAGAGAGACCAATCAGGGAGTGAGGACTGTTCCAGCCTCCCTGTGTGTTTGGAGGGTGCCCCAGCTGCTGAGGAAACAGTCGGCACCAGGAAGTGGGGGAAACGCTGTGGCAGGAGGTGGGAGGTGTTCTGACTTCCTAGCAGCCAGAACGCTAAATGCGGGAACCAATGGGAGCCGGGGACAGCGGGCGCATGGCTAATTTGCATACCGTCGCATCCACATGACGGTATGCAGGGATGGAGCACACAGGGGGGAAGATGGCATCGCTAGAGCATGGACTGCGGTAAGGAAGTTATATGCTGGACCTGTGGCAGAGACTAGGGAAAAAAATTGATGTGTCTACATTAGAATAATATCTATATCTATCTCTATCACTCTGATGAGAGCGCCTTACAGAGCCTAACAGCGGCGTCCATTCACATCTGCTCTGCCTGTGCACAGCGCCTCCCCCTCAGTATCAGTGTCATTCAAAGCAGAGCCTGCTGCAGAGGAGAGGCAGCAGCTGGAAGAAGACTTCAAAGGTAAGTAATTGTATATAGGGTTTAAAATGGGAATGCTGGGTGCTGGACAAAAATAATGGGGGACACTGGGTTCTGGAAAACATGATGGGGATACTGGGTGCTGGATACACATGATAGGGATACTGTGTGCTAGAGAGACATGATGGGGGATACTGGGTGCTGGATACACATGATGGTGGATACTGAGTGCTGGATACACATGATGGGGGTTACTGGGTGCTGGATACAATGATGGGAGATACTAAATGCTAGAGAGACATGATGGGGATACTGGGTGCTGGATACACATGATGGGGATACTGGGAGGTGGAAAGACATGATAGGGATACTGGGTGCTGGTAACACTTGATGGGGATACTGGGAGGTGGATACACATGATGGGGGATAATGGGAGCTGGAGAGACAGGATGTGGTTACTGGGTGCTGGATACACATGATGGGGATACTGGGTGCTGGATACAAATGATGGCGATACTTGGGAGCTGGAGACACATGCTTGGGTATACTGTGTGCTGGATACACATGATGGGGGATACTGGGAGGTGGAGAGACAGGATGGGGAATATATATATCTATGTATAGTGGAGACTAGGGGCCTGATCCAGAGCTACGGCCGCTGTCGCTAGTACGACGGCCGTAGCTCTAATGCGCATGCGCCGGGCAGATGTTGCCCGGCGTTACTATGGAAACGCCCGATCTACGATCGGGC
>WWET01003122.1:77776-95576 GCA_011038615.1 Limnodynastes dumerilii | reverse complement strand
GATACTGATGATGGGGATAGTGAGCTAGGGCCTGATCCTGAGCTACGGCCGCCGTCGCTAGTACGGCGGCAGTAGCTCTAATGCGCATGCGCTGGGCAGATGTTGTTATGGCGTCCATAGTAGCGGCGTTGGGACGCTGTAGGGGACGTCCTCCAGCGTCCCAACGCTCACGTTACTCCTGGAGGGCGGGGGGAGGTAAGTAAATCAGGCTAGGGGGGCGGGCTAGGCGACCATACGCTCCTGTGTGAGCGTATGGCCCCTTCCTTACGCCGGGTGAAGGCTAGGTAGCCGTCAGCCGGCGTAAGGAAGGGGCCATACGCCCGCACAGGGGGAGTGCCAGGGGGGAGTCAGCGATGTAACGCTGAGCGTTAGCACGCTCAGCGCTACATCGTAGATCTGGATCAGGCCCTAGGACACTATTGTATAGTGGTGACTATGAATGCATTGTTTTATTGTGGTTATAATTGTGTTGTCTGATGACGCTTACTATAATCTAGGATGGTCACTGCTGTCAAATTTAAAAAACTAAAAAGAAACCAACCCTGCGCTTAAAAATGAGTGTGCTGCTGCAAAAAAATCCCAAAAAGGTACATCCCCTTTACCTTTCTAAAAAAAAAACTCACAAGAAAGGGAAACAAATAAGAAAAAAAATAAGAAAAATAAATTGGGATATAATGGATTATATCCCAATTTTTTTTCGTAACTGGTGCCAAATTGTTAAACAGCAGTGCGTAAAATTTAAGTTCTCAGGGGGACACAGAACACCCTAGTACCGACCTAGATAGATAGATAGATAGATAGATAGGTATATGTATATGAAGTGCACTGTGTGTGTGTGTGTGTGTGTGTGTGTATATGGAGTGCAATGTGATTGTGTATATCTATATGGGATGTACTGTGTTTGTTTATGTATGTGGGGTGCACTGAGTGTGTGTGTGTGTGTGTGTGTGTGTGTGTGTTTGTGTGTGATGAAATAAATTAAAGTTGCTCCAGTTATTACAATATGATAATATATATTAAATTATATTACATTAAATCATAATACCATAACACATATACACTCATAAAACATCGCCAGTTCTGTACTATATAGAAACACTCAATTTGTAGATGAAAAGACAAACAATAGAAGGATAAACTCATACAATGCTCCTGGAAACATGGTTTCACATATATGGTATACGTTCACTGGTATCCCATACTAGTTACCTTTAATAACAATTTACCTACAAATACTCAGGGTGCTGCCCGTTGGATGTTTAACAATTTATAGTTTAGGACAGGGGCTAATGTAAATGTACTAACCCCACCTACTTTCTGGTTGGCCCCTCCTAGAGTTTAACTGGTCCCGCCCACAAGGCTTCTTCCAGCATTTTTGCCATAGTCAGTTTATTTTCAAATAAAAAAAACGACCGCAGCACAGAGCTGAGTTTTCAGCTATATATTATATGATTTCTCAGCTATACATTATATGAGTTCTCAGCTATATATTATATGATTTCTCAGCTATATATTAGATGAGTTCTCAGCTATATATTAGATGAGTTTTCAGCTATATATTATATGAGTTCTTAGCTATATATTATGTGATTCAGATACAGGGCCCCTTCTGATAACTAGTTCCGTCTCTGACCCCATATACATATACACACTGTTGACACCACTGGAATTACATTGTCTGAAGAACCAGTGTAGTCACAGGAAAAGACGGGCAAAGCGGACCAGGGCGCGGAGTCTAGCAGGATCTGGTTCTTCGCTAGAGCCTCTAATGGCGAGGATAGTCTTGTGCAGCAGATTTACCCACAGGTCGCGGCCCCTAGAACAACACCCGGGAGAGGAAAAGAGAATGGAAACGGGGCAGTGAGGTTGGATGAGAGATAAGAGAAAAGTGGCAGAAGTAGTTCCAGAAGGTACTGGACTGACTAACAACAAGTAACACAAAGCAGAACAGACTGGGGAAGACGGATCACTACTGACTTACTAAACCAACAAGGAGACTCACACTCATATTCAAACAGCGGGATTCCCCTGAGGGGAACAAAAACAGGTATACAGGAAAAGGAAGGGTTAACAGCAAGGGTGAGAGAGGGGAGTACAGACAAAATGGCAACAGAGAGGAACAAGGCTGGATAACAATGGGACACTCAGAAATAGCAGAAAAGACAAGAAAATGGCACAAGGCAAGAAGCAGGCTGGAGCAACGGCAAGAAGCTATAACTGGTGCCATTGCAAGGGCTGCACAGACTTAAAAAGGGTACCTGACCAATGAGCGGGGCACAGGGAGCACGCCAATGCAGAGAATAGGCTGGCGCCCTGGTTGCTGGGTAACGTACCAGACGCCAGCCCGACAGTCAGAGGAAATGTGCGTCCCAGGTAACCTGGCAACGCACTACATGCTAGGCCGGAAGGCTTGGAACCAGAGCACCAGACGGAGAGGAGACGCCAGCCGCAGCAGGGCAGGGGAACCCCTGGATGGTAAGCAGCTCGGGGATAAGCTAGGAGTGAAGAGCACCCATGTGCCGGAGGTAAGTGTAGAAGCATTGCCGCGGCCCTGCAGAGCTGCGCAACACACACAAAGTGCACTCCAGATACATATATACACACACACACACACACACACACAAACACACACACACTGTGCACCCTATATACATACATACACATAGTGCATCCCATATACATACACACACGCAAAGAGTGCATCCCATATACATATGCACACACACACACACACACACACCACAATGCATCCCAAATACATAGAAACACATATAAACAGTGCATCCCATATACATACACACACATACACACAGTTCTTCCTACACACACGCACACACACACACACACACATACACACACACAGTGCATTCCAAATACATACACACTGTGCATCCCATGTACTTACACACACATACACAGATTGCATCACATATACATATACATAAACACACACTGTACTCCAGATACAGATCCATAAACACAGACACACACACACTGCACTACAGATACACACACATACATAGACACACACACAAACGCACTGCACTCCAGACACACAGACATACATAGACACACACACACTCACTTGTACCTGTTCACATTAAACAGCCAGTAGTCAGTAGAAACAGGAAAAAGATCAACTTACAGTTACCAAGGGGCAGTTCCAGACTTTGCCCCAAAGAAATAGGCAGCCAATCACGAGGCTGGCTCCACCCCACTCAGCAACAGGCAGTCTCGTGATTTGCTGCCTGTTGCTCTGAAGCAACTGCTAGGACCGCACCCTGGCAACTGTAAGCTGATCCCTTTTCTGTCTCCTGGTTGCCAAACATTGAGCAGCTGCTGTGTCTCACTCACTGACCTAATTCTGATAATGTGGAAGCGTCTCAGGTGAAATGGGTGTACTGAGAGGCCACCACAGTACGGACCTATGCTTGGACAATGAACGGGACGCAGCAGCAGCTACTGCTAATCTGCTGTCACAAAAAAAATAAAAATAACATTTGTTGATGAGGTGGCCTCATTAGAGCACCTGGAAACTTCCCGGGTAAGGCCTATTGCCAATCCGCCCCAAAGGTATTGGGGTAGATCCAGAACTACGTGTGTGCGTACGTATATTAGCGGTGCGTATTTTCGTACACGTAAGTTCGCTACACTCCCCACGGCACACCCCTTGCATGGACGTATTTTGTCAAAATACGCGACCCAAACCCTACCTTAACTTTTCCAAACGTAACAGCATACGTCCGCGAACGGACGTACTGACTACGCGAACGTACGCAGCTTAGCACGTCCATACTGTACACTTTAAATACCACCCCCCGCCTACTTCACGGAAAACGCACGTATTGTTGTCTAGCGTAAATTTGTCACGCCCACAAATAAGTATTTACGTGTGACATACGTGAATCACCCATACGTGCTAAAATACGCTACGTGAATGTGCGTATTTTCGATGGTGCGCATGCGCAGTGCGTGCAAATCTGCGAATTTACGTCTCCGCCACACGTAAATTCGCGGAAATGCGCAGTTCTGGATCAGGCCCATTGTGCTTAGACTACGAATGTCACTTACAAAAGGTAGGACAAGCCACAAAAAATTTACAGTAACCTACTATCATTGTTTTCTGGGGTCCTGTAGGTTTCTTGGTAAATGACACATAGAAAAGATTACAATCGAGAATAATAATGTGCTTATTTAATACTTTTTCATTTAGAAATTACCAATGGGGAATTGTAGTCCACATTGATATATAATATATGCTGCTTGGCTGTGTTATTTAAAGTTATTTGTTTTAATTAATGATTTATAAGTGAAAAGCTGTCCCAGTGGAGGGCTGTGAACCACATTGCTTGCAGCAGTAGTAAGTAGATAAATAGCAATGGCTGCTGCAGGCTTTAAAATGGAGCTTAGGGACTCACCTTTGGGAGGTATCTTGAAGCTTGGCAGGTAATCTGAACTCAATATAGTAATATTAAAAACTAAATCTCCATGTTACTGATAAACCAATGACTATTTCTGAAGGGTTAGTGCCTTAAAAAACTGTTTTATTTAAAGTATTAAAGATGAAATATGTACTGATATATATAATTATTTATTTATTAAGTAACATTTTTTTATATAGTGCTTTACAGAGAATATTTAACATTCACATCAGTCCCTGTCCCATTGGAGTTATGGTTCCTAACACACACGGGTTAATTTATTCAGCAGCCAATTATCTACCAGCATGTTTTCGGTGTATAGGAGGAAACTGGAGCAGCTGGAGGAAACCCGCAAAGACACAGATAACTGCACACAGATAAGGCCTAATCCAGGAATTGAACTCATGACCGCAGCACTTTGAGACTGCTACTAGCTACTCACTAAGCCACCATGCTGCCCCATTAGTAACTGTGACAGATATGATAAATGGTTTATTGGTAAAATATCTTTATTAAAGTAAAAATTATTGTTATGTTTCAAAAGTGTAATTGTTTAAACAAATTATGACTTTATTAAGGATGTAGTTCACCAGCACCATGCAGGTCTATATTAAATGTGCTATAGTGAAGATGTCATTCTCTGTTCTTAAATCATTAGCAGTCTTTATATTTAGTGGTATGGCATAAGTATATCACTGGAATAATATGCCTCTGCAATTAGTCATTGTTTAAGTCACAGTAATCCGGATCCAGACTTTGAGCTGTTCTTTGAGCCAAACAGCAGCTGCGCTCGATCTAATGTGAAAACATTTTTTTGTGAAATGCCTGCAAAATCTATTGATTCTGCCTTGCCAAAGCAAAGCACTCAATCTTCCTAAGGATTGGTGAATGGAAAGTATGAATCAAACCCCAACCCTTTTCATAATCCTAACTCTAACCCTCCCCTTACATTACCCTGACCTTCCCCTCCCTTCCCGCAGCCTGACCCTGACATTCCCTTCCCTTCAGTCTGACCCTAAGACTCCCCTCCCCACAGCCTAACCCTTCCCCTCTGCCTGACCCTAGTACTCACCTCCAGTCCAGTGTGGGTCAGGTCTGTGGTGGTGGTGGTGATTTCCGAATGAATGGGTAAGTATTCTAACTAGCATGCTTACCCATTCATTCATAAAAATTTCACAACAGTAGTATTTTCAAAATAGAGGCAGACGAAAATGAACTTTCAACTGCCTGTATTTCTAAAACACTATTATCGATCCGGAGACTACATCCTCTTCACAAAGACACAGAGCTTTTAGTTAAGGATGGAGCTACAATTACATTCGCAAGACGCTGGTCGGGTATTTAAAAGAGCAAGCTACCTTATATGCTGCCAACCAAGAATTCTATTTGGTACTAATATTTTAAGCAATTGGCGATTGTTTTTATTAATAAAATTGAAAGCACTTTGAAGCGCCCCCTTTTCTGTATTTTTGTATTTTAGAAATCTTTAGGCACAGTGACAAGACAGCTATTTAAGGGGAAGACAAGATCCATAGGATGCTTACATTGAAATTATAAACTGAAGTGACTTGAAACTGTTTATTTGCTGATCTAGTTAATTTTATATTGGTTGGTGATCACACTCCCAAATTACCAAAATACATGTGATATTGGTTGAGGAGTTTTTAGTTTAAGCAAAAATGGAATCACATGAAAAAACCTGTACATGCGAACACACACACACACACACACACACACACACACCCACACACACCATTTATTCACTTTGAAGCAACACATCTTATACGCCACACAGACACACGCATATCTTTCAGTCATAATGATCACACACACAGGACTGGATTCATAGATCCTTATTTACTACATGCGCGTTTATACGCACGCACGTAGCAAGGCAACACCCATGACACTCCTCTCGCCCAGACGGGTTACCGGTGACTTCCGCCACCATAGGGCACCCTTCACTCTACATGTGTACTTACGCGCATATGTTACTTAGGTCCGTGCGTATTTATCTAACCGCACCCTCAAATGCCCATTTAAATAATTCCCCTCGCCTACTTTCACATTAGTTCTACTGTACGGATAAAAACCATGCCCCTCGGTACGTATGTCCCTAAGTGCGATTCACAAGTCCATAATTAAAGTACTTACATGAGTAAATACTATGTAATGTGTGTGGAAAAAGTTTTTACGCATGCGCAGTTAATCCGCTCCTGAAAACACACGCAATCCGCTGCAAAAACATATGTGTGAATACGGCCCACAGTTACTTACTTTTCAGCACAGTTATGCCAAAGTTGACTAGAAGGAGGTGCAGAAAGTGGGGGCGGTGCACTGTAGCAGAAGCCAATGAGGGAGTAGCACAAAGACATCAGTATCTACTTGATTGGTTAATTGTCAAGGCTTCTAAAAATGCTGTGTGCTGATCTCCTTACTTAACTACTGACTCAGCTGTAATTACAGGAGGATAAGTGAGTCAGTAGCACCCACCCCCCTCATTGCTCCCGGAGGGGTGACACCGGCCGCACCACCCTAGTTACAGCTCTGTGTTAGGCTTTTCTGCTACAATCAACATCTTTAGCTTACAACATTTTGACGTTTTTACAGTATAGCCTGCCTGAACCACCGTTGTTTATTTGGTGATTTCAGTTGCTAATTTTCAGTGAATTTAAGACATTTACAAACTTGTATCTTCTGACTTGTAATGAATTGTACATTTCAAAGGGAAAAGCACAACTTGAATCATGTGCTCTTCTTTCTTGGACGGGTGAGTAAAAAAGTGCCAAAAATAAAAAGAAAGAAATAGCTGAAAATGATTTGACAAAATTTTATCTTGTTCCATTATCCTCTTAGAATTGATTTTACAGTTTCTACTCTACAATATTTCTCTTTTTACCATCACAGTGATGTAATAAACCAAACACTTTGGGTAGTTTCAATAATAGCCTGACAATATTGTATTGAAGCCAAAATAAAACTTTTTCACTTCAAACATATTTGTTGCTTTTATTTTGATACTTTTACAGAAACTCTATAATCCAGTTGCACAGGTTTTGCTTGAGAAATTGCCTCTGTTTAGGCAACATGAAATGAAAAATGCTCAACATTAAATGTTAATTGCATCACCAATGTGTGAGAGTGAGACAAGAAGATTATTGTACATTTCATTAAGAAAAAGTGAAATATGAATATCCGTGTAAATCCTGCATAGCCTTACCTAAAGTTTGTATAAGCATGAAAATCACTGCATTTGGAAGTCTATTCAAAAATAATGACTGTATTTATCATATTAGGCAGTATCATTTTTAAAAATCACAATAATGTTAAAGCTTTTGATGAATTCATGATGATCAACCATTTGCCTGTCCTTCATAATGTATTATAAACAATGTGATATGCAATTATGCCCTACAAGACTTTATATAAGCTTTTTAAATAACCTAACTGCATAGCCACAAATTAGGAAATGTTCCTTATTTACTGCAACGATTAAGGGGATGTAGGAGGATTTTTGAGTCAAATCTGAGAGACCTAAACACATCCTTTTAAGTGCCTTTTACTGTGCTCAAAACATCATTAATTGTAAATTCATATACATAGTTGTGTGCTTTCCAGTTATCTAGCTTCATGTAAAGGAATATAGCCTTAATTAATTATTTATTAGCAACAAATAATTTTGATGGTATTTTAAGTATCATATTTGTGAATGGTTCTGTTGTAACTTTGTAAGCAATGTCATTTATAACTACTACAAAAGAAGTAGCAACTATAGTAAAAGCAAAAAAGATGGCCTTTTGGAATTATAAGCAAACTCAAAATGATGACAGGGAGAAGTATTGTGCAAAACAGAAGGAGGCTAAAAAGGTTATTAGAGCAGCAAAGGAACTGAGGAAAAACTGGCCAACTTTGTATGAAAATGGGACAAAAGCTTTTTTAGGTATATACATGAAAAGAAAAAAAGAGGGTATCGTAAGGCTCAAAACAGAGAGTGGGAGTCTTGTTGAGAGTGAAAGGGCTATGGCAGATCATCTTAACAAGTATTTCTGTTCAATATTCACAAAAGAAAGAGAGGGGAAGGGTCCACTTTTACATGAGAAGGCTATTAATACAATGGGGGAAATTAATACTACTTTCACTGAGGAGCAGGTATTTTAAGAACTTTCAAAGCTGGAAAGTGGACAAATCAATGGGACCAGATGGGATACTTTCGAGGATACTAAAAGAGCTTAGAGGGGTGCTGGCAAAACCATTAACTGAATAATTAAATCAGTCATTAATAACTGGGGTGATTTCAGAAGACTGGAAAATAGCAAATGTAGTCCCTCTGCATAAGAGTGGAGGTAGGGAACAAGCATCAAACTACCAATCAGGGAGTCTAACATTAGTAGTAGGGAAATTGATGGAAACACTGTTAAAGGAACAAATTGTACAGTATCATAAATCCAGTAACTTACAGGATCCCAAGCAGCATGGATTCACTGGGGGAAGATCATGTCAAACAAATCTTATTGAATTTTTTGACTGGGTCAGTAAAGTATTAGATAAAGGGGGAGCTGTAGACATAGCTTATCTAGATTTTAGCAAGGCTTTTGACACTGTGCCACATAGCAGACTGTGAAATAACTCTTCTTTTTACATTTGCTAAATAAGCTGGAAACTTTGGGATTGGACTTAAAGATAGTTGTATGGATACGATCTTGGTTACAGGATAGACAACAGAGGGTTGTAGTAAATGGAATCCCTTCTGGGGATGGTAAGGTAACCAGTGGAGTACCCCAGGGTTCTGTACTTGGACCAGTACTATTTAATATCTTAATAGGTGATATTGCCTGTGGTATCGAGGAGAAAATATGGCTTTTTGCAGATGACACAAAGATATGTAACAGGGTAGGGGTACAGAAAATGATGGATGATCTAGGTAGATTGGATGAATGGTCAAGAGTGTGGCAACTGCGGTTTAATGCTAAAAAATGCAAAATCGTGGGGCACAAAAATCCAAAAGCTCAGTATATCATTAACAGCACTACATTAGAAGCTACTGAGGAGGAAAGGAATTAGAAGTCATTATTTTATGTGACTTAAAGGTAGCCAAGCAATGTATTAAAGCAACAAAAAAGGCAAATCAGATGTTTGGTTGCATAGGGAAAGGAATTAGTAGCAATAAGAGGGAATTAGTGATGCCACTTTATAGATCGTTGGTACGACCTCACCTAGAATACTGTGTTCATTTGGCAATCTCTTCTTTCTAAAGCCTATATTAACAGCACATTTGATACCAAATGACCATATCCAGACTTTGGATACTGCTGCACTCACAGGTCCAAGCACTGTAACTGGGGCAATTTATTGCCCAACCCTGGATGCATTCAGCCTTCCATTTGGGCTAGGGAAAGCCACTCCCTTCAGCAGCAAGAACGTAACTATAGGGGATGCAATGGGTGCGATCTCTGTGAGGCCCGGCAATCACTCCACTGCACCTGTACTTACCATTTGTCAAGCTGACGCCAGCTGCTTCTTAAGCAGTGCTATGGAATCTGTCTCTACAGCGCAACAATAGAGGGTCACGGTGGATGGACAATCTATTTTGCAAAATGTGTAAAGTATCCTTAGAAAAATACATACTATATAAATATTTATTACAGGAGGAATATATATATTTGTGGCAGAGACCTAAGTTAGGGGGCCCCTTCAAAATATTGCTATGGGGCCCACTAGTTCCGTCCCTGATCAGCAGCACTGACTTACGATCCCTGACCCCTGCTTGAAGATTTCAAGGCCCTTAAAATAGTTTGGAAATCTAGATAGAACGGAGGGTGCTTAGCACACCAGCACTGTACATTTTACATACTAAACACCTCTCCCTCACACTCTGTATACCCCTCTCTCCTGCCATATGAAACATTTTTGGTACGTGCTGGAAGTGTGGCACAGGTGTGTGCACAAAAGTGGGGACATTTTCAGATCCTAGCGATCGGGAAAAGCCCTTTTACACAAGTCTGGTTCTGCTCCAAAATAGTATTATTTATATTTAATGCGGGTTGCTGTATGGTCACTTCATTAGACCCACATTATTGTTTGCTGTTATTGTTATACCAAATTTATTGACAATACAGATTTTTTGCAATAATTGCTGCATTTTTTATAATAAATATACTACATTGCTAATTTTAGAATGGAACTTATATATAAGTATTTTAATGCACATATAAAGCTCCTGATACATAGACAGTTAAGCATAAACAATGGCAAAAAGGGGCAAGCATAGATAAAATAAAAGCAAGTTCACTTACTGGGTGATGAAGAGTGACCGTTATATTGTACAATCATGGCCTTTTACAGTACAATAGAGCAGCTTCTAATTGTTTATTTACATTAAGTGATCCCTCTAGCCTGGAACAAATTGCAGTGATAAGATATTAAGTTGCATTTGGTCTACAGCAGGAGAATAAATAAATCAGTATTATTTTAAATGAGAAAAATCTATTGATATTTGTATTTAAATTTTTGTTTTAAATTTTTCTTTGTATCCTAATACATTTTATACATGTAACATAATATCTATTTAAAAAGTATCATTATTCACTTGCATACCCTTTATTGCAAATTAACCTTTGCTACCAATACTGTAATGCAAATAATGCATGTAAAAATAAGAGGATGAATTATTAAATATTTGCATTTTCTTAGCC
This sequence comes from Limnodynastes dumerilii, assembly GCA_011038615.1. NCBI lineage: Eukaryota > Metazoa > Chordata > Amphibia > Anura > Limnodynastidae > Limnodynastes > Limnodynastes dumerilii. Next base: position 84,463 of record WWET01003122.1, on the reverse strand, counting down.
TTAGGAAACAAAGAACAAGCTGTTGTGGAAATATTGTATGTTAATGCACCTGACACTACATCAAATTACTTTAAATAAAACAAAGGCACCAGGACCATATGGCCTACTTTCAATTGTCTTCAGAGCTTAGCCAACTTCCTGTCAGTCATCTGCACCGCATGTTTGAAAAACAATACTGACTAGGTACCTTTAGCCATCAGTTATTGAAATGACACAGATTCAGAAATCTTAATAAAATATGGATGAAACACAAACATCTTGCTTCCTATAAACACAAAACCAACACAACTGGAACATCCAGCCTGCAGAGCTTCAGTTGCTTGTGAAGAACTTTTTTTATCTTTAGTATTGTCATCATTAGTTGTCACCAGAGGTGCAAATCAATAGCCTCAAGCAGTCACAAGTGAATATTTATAAGATGACTGTAAACATGTCCATACTGGACCAGATTTAGAGTTTAAAAATAATAGAAATGCAGGTCAAAATATACAGCTGGGCAAAATCATTGTTGAATTTCAGGGAAAGTATAAAAAAATATTGTTATTCTTGGCAAACAGGGAAAATAATCAACTTTTACTTAATTCACACAGATACTGAACACTTTACTCTGAAACTATTGCTTAGACCTGGGCTAGGAAATTCACTTCCCATAGAAGATGGGTGTAAACCATCTCTTTATATACAAATTTCTGTATTGCCAGATGACAAAACCAAATCCTTTCTCATGACACCATTTCTTAAGCCACAGATTAAAGTTACTCATGTGCATCATTCTACCTCCCTCAAAATGTCTTTCTAAATTCACCTGTAACATCCTCAACTCAACCATTGGCCAGGTCATTTGTCTCAAGGTGAATAATGACATCAACTTCTCTTTACTTGCTTTCTGTCTTTATTATATTTAAAATGTGCTTTTTATCCTGTGGAGCTGTAGCTCCTGGCAAGGACTTTATCTGATTCCTAATTTCAGAATCTATTTACAGTTGGATACCCCTAACAATGGAAACCTCCACAAGAAGTGCAGTCCTTCTCAGGGATTCCTTTTTCTTTGTTATGCAGCGCCGCATGGCCACGGCAAGCTGCTCCTTTTGCTCCCCGCAGGCAGGCTCTCCCTCTCTTACTTACCACTGCAGCATCACATCAGCGGTTTCCTGCTCCCCCCCAGCGCCTGTCTCTGTCCTGCGTGTGGGCGCTCTGTTCAAAGCTTCCCCCGTCTTCCGGCCAGCGTACAAAGTGTTACCAGGCAACCTGGGACGCACAATTTCTCTGCATGTCGGGCTGGCGTCAGGGACGTATTCCAGCAACCCTGACGCTAGCATGTCTCTATGTTTGGCGCCATCTAGGTGTAAATTCATTGGCCAGTCACTTCTATAAATTCCTTGCTGCCCTCACTGCAGGCACTGGTTAGGAATCTATAGCTTGTCTTATTGTGCCTTCTTGCTTTTGCATTGTTCTTGAGAGCCCCATTGTTATCCTGTCTTGTTCTTGCCAGTGCCCCTTGTGTCTGAACTCCCCTCTCTCTCCCTCACTGTTTTTGTCCTTTTTGTATTAACTCTTCCTGCTCCTGTCTGCCTGTGTTTGTATCCCTTAGGGGATTTCCTTTTGTGTGAGTGAGAGCGTGAGTTACCCTGTCTGTCTTGTTTGTCAGTCCTGTGTTGTTACCCCAGTCACGTTCGTTCAGTGTTTATTGTTGTTGGTCACGGTCCAGTCCCTTCTGGTACTACTTTTTCTACTTACCCTCTTTCTCTCATCCACTTCCCTCTGCCCTGCTTCCACTCTCTTTCTTCTCCCGGGCGTCACCCCAGGGGCCGCGACCTGCGGGTAAATCTGCAGCACAAGACTATCCTTACCATCAGAGGCTCTAGCGAAGAACCAGATTCTGCTAGACTCCGCGCCTTGGTCTGCCTTGTCCGTCTTATCCTGCTACCACCCTGGTTCTCCACACACGGTAATTCCAGTGGTGTCATAACATTCTTGCCACTAGAGTCAGCAGATTTATTAAACACCTCATGTTCAGCATTACCTGTTGTAGTACACTCCAGCCTTCCAAGGGCAGCATAAGAGTTTTGCAAGCTTACTAGCATTATTCACCATAGTCCATCTGGTAACCCTCCTGGGAAATCTGGGCCGTATTCAGAGAACCGTTTTGGCTAGAAGTTCCATGCGTATTTTTAGGATCATATGAACTGCGCATGCGTAGTAACTAAATTTACGCTATCTACATTGATCAGTCCGGAGACAGATACGTGAAATTGAGGCATTTAAATGACCATTTGAGGGCGCGTTGAGGGTGTGGTTCTTTAGATATGCATGTACGGAAGTGTTATATGCACGGAAATGCACACTTAAAGATAAGGGTGGTCGAGATACTCGTAAGTCAAGGACAACCCGTCCGTGTGAGGGGAGTGTCATGGGTGTTTAAAATGCCATGGGTTCATATAATTGCGAACCTTTCGCTGATGGATCTCTGAATACGGCCCTCTCTGTGCAATGGTGCTCTTAAGGATAAAGACATCGGGCTGGATCCAGGTTTTTAACTTAAAAGCAGCTAAAGTCAACTACATAATCAGATTACTTAAATAATGAAAGTAATAGTGCCAATCCAGCCCTAATTATTATTATTATTATTAACGTTTTATAAGGCACCACACAGTATCCGCAGCACCGTACAGAGGCAATATCAAAGACAATAGTTACATTTCAATACAATAATAACAGAGGGTATAAAAAACACGAATAAGAAACACAATACATGTACAAAGCAAAATTAAAATACAGTACAAAAAGTAAAATAAATCCAGTTCTAACTACAGTTACAATTCCTAAATGCTTCTACAATCAGTGTATTGAAAGTCAAGGTTTTGAACATCAGGTTAAAACCTTTGCATGTTAAACTAAACTCCCTTTTAATTAACAGGCAGTGACCTAATCAATTAATACAGCCAAAGCAATTAGTACAGCTGACTAATTAACTACCATGAAAAGAAACAATACTTTTAAACCTCAAGTAACTAAATAATACAAAATAACAAAAACATTTTGCAACAATGTTAATCTAAAGCACAGAAAAGAAAAACACAACACTAAATTGCAATACGGGAATAAAAATAAAAAACAAGACTTCACAGGTGATATGCTAGACCAACTCAGATAGGTTACCTGTGGAAAAATGGAAAATGGCTATAAAATCTCCAGCTACAACTCCTAGAGCTAGATTTAATAAACTGCGGAATAGCAAAAGTGGAGATGCTGCCCGTAGCAACCAATCAGATTCTATCTCTCACTTTCCTATTACATACTAGAGAATGTGAGTTAGAATCTGATTGGTTGCTATAGGCAACATCTCCACTTTTCCTTTTCCACAGTTTAGTAAATCTAGTCCCTGGATTCCTGTACAATCAATGCTTTGAAAGTTAGTGCTTTGAAAAGCAGGTTAAACAAAACATAATTTCGTAAATGTCACATTTATAAATAGAACATGCCACAACTAAGTCTCCAGCCTCATATGTAAAGGATGGGACAAAACATTGTGGATTCATTTCTTGACTCCTAAAGCACCAGAAGGGTTTCTTTATATGTCCATTGATTCCTTCCTTTAAAAGTAAATTGCTATTTGGCATAGTATAGTTTATCCAAAAGTTAATCTTTAGATATCATTCAATTATTCTGTCATAGTGTACAAGCTACCGCCATATTGTGGAATTACTCACTCAGGGCTGGATCCAGACTTAAGTAAGTGCTTGAAATTAGTTACTCCTGGGCTAAACCATGTTGATTGCAGGGGGAGTCAAGTTAATTGTATACTTTGCATGCAGGGATATATCTTTGGATTGCTTACTGCACACAGATACTGACCAGCTTTACTATCACACTGTTGTTTATACTTGAGATAGAAAACATCACCTCTCAACTCTAACACTATTTGCAGCAGATGAAATATGACTCCCCTGCAATCAACATGGTTTAGCCCAGGAGTAACTAAGTTCAAGCTCTTACTTAAGTCTGGATCCAGCCCTCGATCATCTGTGAGTTTCCCAGGCAATTCTCCAATATGGAGGATAGTGCTTAGTAAGGTATATTGTAGGGCATATTGTGTTGCAGTAGGAGCCTTGTGTCTCATATGCCACTCAACAACATAAGATCAGTATTAAGTCAATATCAGCTGGATCAGTTGTATGGCTAATATCTTTGTTAGAAATAGTCATATTCCTTGACGTGTTTCACCACGATTGCCAGTGTTACAGAAGGTGTAAGCATGAGCCTGGTCCCTGGATATAAATATGTTAAGTCCTCAACTCATATGTGATATTCAAAACATGCATATAATATATATGTTAAATTGTAGAAAGTGCTCTGATTTTTATTTCCTGACATTTATTGAGACTCTATGCTAGGAAGACCTCTGAACCCATTTGCCTTTTTTTAAAACCTATCAAAAGTCAGATATAGTTTTAACTGTGAACCTTATTTTGAAGAACAGTTCTATACAATGTACAATTTGGGCCCAATTCCCAGATGTGATATTGCTACTTTTTCCGTGCATATTTTTAGGAGCGGAGTGACTGTGCATGTGTAGTACCATTTTTTACGCAAGTTAAATAGGATTTAGGCACAGAAGTCCATTAGGCACGGATTTCTAAATTGTACTTAGAGACATAAGTACGGAGGGATGTGGTTTTCTTCCATACATGCGAAGTTACGTGAAAGTGGGTGGGGGGCATTTAAATAGTCTTTTGAGGGCGTGGTTAGTAATATACGCATGTACATAAGCAATTTAGGCACGTAAATCCGCCCTATTGAAGCATAAGTCACCAAAAATCCGTCAAGGGGAGTGTCATGGGTGTTGCCTTTCAACATAGGCGTATATTTGCAAATCCAAGCGCACTTATTTTTTACACGTATCTGTGAATCCAGTCCCTTGTCTTTAAACTATCCAACTGAGAACACAAACAGTTTAATAATCTATTAAGATACATAGCTAGTCATACTGAACCAGATTCATATTTAAGATTGAGTTAGGTGCAGCCGAATTCGCACTTAACTCTCTGTACCAGCCCTACAACCCGTTTACAGGAGTCTATGGCTGCCTTAAGTAACCATGCGTATATTCCTTCTTAAGAAGGAAAATACACATGGAGGTTTCATTGCCACGCCTCGCCAGCCTAATCTAAATACCTTCCCCCACCTACTTTTTCCCTGGGGCGGCACTGGCACACCTTCTATTACTTAAATCACTATGTGCGGTCTTAAAAGACAGAATGCAGTGAATCTACATACCTAACTGGTACGTAGGTTATTTTTAAGATCTCAACGAGTCAGAAGCCAGAGCTTTGTAAATCTGAATCATGTTCACTGTTTCTTTTCCAGTCTTGATGATCTACTTCTTTAAATTTTTTACTTCTCTTAGTGATTTAGAAGTGGAACTTAAAACAATCAAAAATGATAGAATAATAAGAATACAAATAATGAAATAATTTCTGCTTGCATAGTACAGGGGTGTGGGGCCCCGGTCCGAATGGCTGATTTTCGAATCAGCCCTTCCTCCTCAGCCAGTTGCGAACTGGCTGGGATTTCAATTGCATATGCCTCGAGGAGGCATTGCAATTGATCCACGGTGTGCCGAAAAGTGTAAAAAAAAAGTCTACTACTTCACACTACTTCCCCTAATTCTTACTCTGACACTCCCTTCTCACTACCCTAAACCAAACCCTCCTTCCTGGCAGCCTGACCCTAACCCTCCTTCCTGGAAGCCTGACCCTAACCCTCCCTAACTTGCAGCCTGACCCTAACCCTCCCTCCCCTGCAGCCTGATCCTAACCCACCATCTCCCGCAGCCTGACCCTAACCCTCCCTCCCCTGCAGCCTGACCCTAACCCTCCCTCCCCTTCAGCCTGACCAACCCCGCAGAAAGACTTTACTCAACTGTCCCCTCGGTCCGGCGAGCAGCGGCAGAGGTGCGGCAGAGTGATCTGTTCTTTCCGAAAGTGAATGGGTGAGTATGCCGGCATACTCACCCATTCATTAAAAAAAAATCTAAAAGTATAAGCTTCGGAAAAAGGGACATTCAAAAAGTAACTTTCAAATATCCCTTTTTCGGAAGCCACACTTTCTAACCGGAGATTACAACCGATAGTACAGTATTTCATTTTTTTTTCTGTTAGGTACATCATTTATTTTTAAATTATTTTATTATTTGCATGTTTTAAGAACCTTAGTGGCCATGGATTCAGATGTCCAAGAAGAAGAATGATTTTTGTATTTTATAAAAAGGATGCCTAGCTTATTGTATTGTGACTACAAGAATGCTGGACCGTATTCAGAGTTACGAGCATGTGCAATGCAGAATCCCACATGCTCATTTGAGTACGGGCTATTCAAGGATGCACTTCCGTGCATCTTATAGCCCACTCTGAATAGCACGTAGGGCTGAATTCTTGTTCTCTCGATACTTGTGGCAGTGCCCAAAGGGTATAAATATACCCCAATGACAGTAAACCTGCCATTAGCGTCGGAATGTCCTGCAGTGCAGAACATGCATCTTATAGCCCACTCTGAATAGCACGTAGGGCTGAATTCTTGTTCTCTCGATACTTGTGGCAGTGCCCAAAAGGTATAAATATACCCCAATGACAGTAAACCTGCCATTTGCGTCGGAATGTCCTGCAGTGCAGAACAGTTAGCGTCGTG
>WWET01003122.1:52523-76097 GCA_011038615.1 Limnodynastes dumerilii | reverse complement strand
AGATAGATAGATAGATAGATAGATAGATAGATAGATAGATAGATAGATAGATAGATGGAATGATTATTGTTACAAAGTTTTCTTATTATATTTTTCTCAATGTAATGATTTTATAGTTCTATTTAATCTTTTATATAAATATATTCAGTTTATTTGGACCTGTCACCTACGGTAAACTAAAATTTAAACCAGGATTGGGCAAAATCTCCTCACTAATACTAATGAAATAAGGAAAACAGGTTGGTTGGTGCATCATTTTGAATCATGTCATTTAATTTTTTTGAGGAGGACTTTAGCATGAATCGACTTTCATGCTTGTTTACAGTTTGTCATCTGTGTTCTGATAAAATAATGAATTGAGAACTTGTTCAATATTTAAAATTTAGTTTTGAAGGTGAGTAACCTCTCCGGGGACTTTTAGTGTTAGGGGGAGGGTTAGGGTTAGGCTCTGGGGAAGGGAGTATTAGGGTTAGGACCGTGGAAGGGGAGGGTTAGGGTTTGGATCAGGCTGCGGGGAAGGGAGTCTTAGGGTTAGGCTGCAGAGAGGGGAGTCTTAGGGTTAGGCTGCGGGCAGGGGAGGGTCAGGCTGTGGGGAAGGGAGGGTTAGGGTCATAGAAGAGGAGGGTTAGGGTTAGGCTGTGGGGAGGGGGGTCTTAGGGTTAAGCTATAGAGAAGGGAGTATTAGGGTAAGGCTAGGGAGAAGGGAGGGTTAGGGTTAGGGTCAGGCAACGGGGAAGGGAAAGTTAGGGTTAGGCTTTGAGGAAGGGTTAGGGGTAGGGTAATGGAAGGGGAGGGTTAGGGTTAGTTTTAGGGAAAGTTATGGGGTTAGTTTTTAGGCTTACCTTTCAGAGCACTGTGTTCGGTGCTCCGGGGATTGATTGCTAAGCAAAATAAGGCCGCTCTTAGCGGGGACCCACACCCCATGGCCCATCGGCAATTTCTGTAGCATTACAGAATTACAGAATTTTGCACTGAATTTTTTATAATTAAAATTGTTTACATTTATATTTGTGTGTGTTAAGAGAATGATTTAGTGCCATTCGTGAATCATTTCAAAATATCTAGAGCATGTTCAATGCCTTCAGTGCCATCAGAAAAGAAGTAAAACCCAATTATTATGACTATTATTATCTTTGTAATTATTATTGGTTGTTATATATACCTGTTAGTTTTATGCTCCATTTCCATATGCAACCATTACATACTTTGGCACAATCTTGCTCACTTTATAGTTACTATAGTAACATAATCAAGTATTCCCCTTCATAAGTGTGGATCAAAGCATAAAGTATTTATATGCTCTGCTAAAGATAAAATACAGAGTAAAAGAATGCTTTACAAAGAATCCTCTACCAAGATTGCTAAGCTGTAGAAGATAAAAAAGAGAAAAAAATAGACAGCAGCACTCCTAGGAGCAAGACAACACTGATGTGACTCAAACACACAAAAAAAAGTCAAATTTAAAGTTTAATAATAATAGCAAAACAAACAACAAAACACATCACTTACACATAAAAACAGCAAACAAACTCACAAGGCAAATGTCACATCTATAGGTTCTCTGCACTCAGAAACAGGGCCAGATTTCCTTCTAGGTAACCTAGGCACCTAACCTAGGCCCAGTAGGCCGCAGGGGCCTGAAATTCAGCCCTGTCCTGAACATTTAAAAAGCTTAACTGTCTTTTAATGTTTTAGAAAGGCTCTATAATAGGGTTCAGTTCATATGACTAAGAGCTGCTGTGTGATATACTCATATAAAAATAGATATTACAGCACCCCCCTAACAGTTTATGCTAACAAGACTGGATAAAGTATCTCTAAATTATGTTAGGGACCTAAAATTAAATTTCAGTTTTACAAAAGGACTACAGTATGCTGTCCATACTGTTTTCCAGGGATACATCTAGAGGAATAAGGGGGGGGGGGGGGATGAGAAGGAAGGGTGGGGGGGGGGGGGGGGGGGGGATCTGGTACTGTAGTCTTGAAACCCCCTTACACACCTAGGATTAGCAATATTCCTTTCATAAAATTTTGTGGATCTTGTAACCTCTAATTCATCCTCCAGCTATCCTAAAGTGTCCTGTTTTCAATCCTTCTCTCTTCTCTCTCTTTCCTTACACCCACACCTATTGCTGCAGAGGACTGTGTTAGGAAACAAACCACCAGGGCATGGAGTCTAACCAAAGTCTGGTGTTCACTGGAACCCCTGATGGTGGGGACAGACTTGGCTGCTGAATTCTGGCTGGTTGCGGCTTTGAAGGACTGAACCAATGAAGACAGTTGTGTGAGAACACGAACACAGAACAAGAGCACAGAAATACCCGTGACAAATAGAGTAACACACAAACAAACAGGGGACAAACTGGGGGCTAACACTCACTGAAACACTTAACTCATAGCAGAGCTAGAATACCAAGGAGAAAGAACGTGCTGTTGCAGGAAAGTCCCCTGCTACCTGTGCACCAGACCTTGGACCCGGAGGCGCCGGAGATAGTAAGTTTTACATGCCGCTGCATGTAACAGAGAGGAACTGATCAGAGGAAATGGAAGACTGCTCTGTCTCAATGTTCTGAGCTCACCTTTACCATCTGCCTACATTTGCAGAGACACTGATACACAGCTAAACTAAGAACACTACATATGTGCAACTATATACATCATGTGATGGTTAAATGGTGGTTTCATTCCCTTCCAGACTGCTTGTATCATACTCCCCTATGTCACACAGCAGTCTAGCTGCTGGTGTGATCTGTTCTGTCACTGACCTGTCAATAAGTATAAGAGGAACTCTATGTTAACTCTTTATAAGACATATCTGTCTTACATACATCTGTTGATAGTAGAAAAATAGTTCCCTAAGTTGTTATATTCTAAAGTAGTTTTATACATTACAGTATATGTATTGCAATAATACTTATATTAGCATTCATTTGTTTTTTAATAGCCTTTCTTCACCAGTTTTCAGTTTAAAGAAAGATACAAACATTCTGGAGTTGATACTGATGTTAGGTAGAATATGCTGTGCTCCTATTCTTGAAGGGTGAATTTAAAGCATTACTTTATGGCATAATCTAACAATATGGGACAGTGTGTGTTTGTATATGTGTATTTTTTTCTAAGATTTCTAAATATTTATGGTAAGAATATGGAAATATCCACACACTTTAAAATCTTGCATTTGTCCCAATTTTGCCCTATTCCGTATGTTGGTGCTCCGGATTGGATTTTGTAACTTAGCCAACTAGAAAGGAGAGGAGAGAGAGTGTCAGTTGGCTGTCTGCATGTGGAACATTGAGGACCCACTGCAAGGGCAGAGACATGCCAGGATTATGGGTAAAGATCAAATGGACTGTATGGTGAATGAAACTGAGGAATTACTCTGAGGGGTCATGATTAGACAGACTGTACAGAGAAGGAAATGGAGGAAATATTCTGAGGGGAGAAGATCAGACGGAATGTTCTGGACAACCAACAAACCTGAGAAGGAACTTCAAAACTTCAAGCTATCTCTGACTTGAATATAAATTTGACTTTTTAAAGACTGATTACTGATATCGCTGGGGCTATTCTGTGTTGGAACTGTTTTATCCATAGTGCTTTTATTTTTGTGTTTGCCAAGCATAGCAGGGGAAAGTGTATTATTTCCATTTTTTTGTTACATTGAATGACAAGTGGTAATAGCACTGAATCTACCCTAGTACTCTTAGGGCCTGATCCGTAATCTCAAAAAACGTTTTTTTTTGTACTAACTGCGCATGCGCGGGACAGATTTTACACTGAGAAATTCTGAGCGTATGAGCCGTGGGCGTATTAGCTTCATATTAACGCTGGAGGAGGGGGGCGTGCCTGCCTTACGAAACCCATAACTATGCACCGAGGGCAGGGTGAGGCATTTAAATCGTACAGTATGGGCGTGCTAAGCATCGTAACTATGCAATGACCATACGGACGCACGCTGCTACGGACAGAAAAGTTAGGGTAGGGTTTGCCGAGCGTATGAAAGCAAAACTAAGTACGACCAAGGGGAGTTCCTATTTCCGTGCATCGAAGGTACACCGGCATTAATACACTATGCACACCAGCGTAGGTCTGGATCAGGCCCTTAGTGATTATCCATAGAACATTAAACTATGACTGATATTACTGTAGTCATATCTATTACTATGTTGCCAAAATTGCATACAAATAGCACCCAAATGCAGCATCATGCAATTCTATTGTAGTACTTTTAGGTGCAATGTTGGACCAAAACCCCAACATCGCGCCCAAACAGTTATCCTATTAAAAATACCCCCCTCCCCCCCCAACGGGATCTCACCGCCCCCCCCCCAAAAAAAAACCAAAAAAACTTGTACACAGGCCGTGACAATGAGACTTTGCTGGCCGAAACCTGTATTTATAACCTGGGACATCATGGATGGTTATTAATACAGGTCCTGCCTAGTAAAGTCTCATTATGGTGGCAGAGGTCTGTCTGGCCAGATGTCTACGTCATGTGAACAAGGGTCTTTCTGCAAGCCTGGCTGGATTATAAACTTAGAAGACTGGATCTCCATATGAAGATACATTTAACAACTATAAAAGGTTTTTTTTTGTTTTTATTTAATTCATTCATTATTTATTTATTTACATATTTTTTTTTTTAAAGGGACAGCCATCACTGTGTTGTGAGGACATTCCAGGCCGCAGCGGACCCTGGGTTTCATGGCACGCTGTCGCTTGCGGTTCATCACATGCCAGTGTGCCCTGGCAGCCATGGGCATGCTTGTACTTTTAATGGCAGCCTGGGCTTGCTGCAGCATGTAGTGCAGGGGTTATTTTACATTTTATTATGTTTATGGGGGTTTTGTTTTATTAATCTCTTTATATTTCCTTCTTTACTAGATAGGTAAGCTGCCCTATCGGGCGCTATGTGCACAATGTCCATTGGATCAGGGCCATACAAAACTTAAAAATAATGGACCGGATTCAGAGTACCGGATGTATAACATATACGTCCGGAGGTTAGCAATTTTTACTACTGCGCATGCGTAGTAATATTTTTACGTAATCTACGTATCTTTTCCTTGCATAGATTACGTATATGCGGTCTTTAAAACCGCATATACGCAATCTACGTAAGGAAAAAATATGTAGATTACATAAAAAATGTAATACACATGCGCAGTAGTAAAAAAGCACTAAACTCCGGACGTATATGTTATACTTCCGGTAGTCTGAATCCGGTCCAAAATGTGTTGTACATTGTGTAATATAATTTGTACCTATTTTATGCAGCTTTTGTCTGCATATTAAAATGTTAGAGTGTTACCTGACTTCTACATGCTGCTTGCAGAAGTCAAGGGTTTTTTGGCACTGTGCATGTGTGTGCGAGATGTTATGCAACAGATCTCCCAGGAGATATGTCCGATGGTCATTCCATTACATCTGCATGCCTAAATCTTGCAAGGGGGCGGAGATAGGCATGCAGATGAGGGTGAGAGGCACCTCCACAAGTATCTGTGTTCAGACATACGCAGATCCATGCAGGGAACTTAAGATAGGGTTATGGAAGCGTAAGTCATCTCAAATCTGCACGTGAGAGGGGAGTGACATAGGCATTAACTTTCCTCTCATGTGTGGACTTTCAGACCAGTGGAGGTGCGTATGGAGGTTTGTGTCAGGTCTCCGGCCAGCAGTTTGATTCCACACTTGCGTTTGGTGAATGTCATCTTGCTGGTCTGTGTGTGAAGCTGACGTTTAATAGTTCAGAATGGTACCCCTAAAAAAGGATAGTAAATTAAAACAAATTAATTACCTTGCTCCCAGCTCTCTCTTCCTCTCTGTGTCCACTCTGCTTCTTTTGGTTCTCTGCCCACTCTCTACTTATGCTATGTTTCCTTTGTCTCTGAGCAGATTTCTCCTTTCTGTATTTACCTATAAATTTATTTGAGCAACCATCATGTTGTGTAACTTTTTTTGAAAGCATGTCTGGGATTAGTAGCTGACGGGGGGCGATGGTCCACAGCAGCTATTTTGGAGAATATAAGGGGTGGAGGCTAAGGTCCAACACAAATAGCAAATGGCTCCTTTTCCCAGACTATAAATGTTAATATACTTCTATTTCTATTGTCAATCTACACCTCATTATACACTGCTCCTATGGGAGAGCATTGTACCAATACATTAAATCCATTGGCTACTGTATAGAGAATGAAATTAAGGGCACTTCCTTATAGATGGTTTCATATATTATCAATTAAAATGATTAATTGACCTGACCCAGAGGCTGTTACTCTCTTAGGTAGGGGACATGTCAATCCTTCTAACAAAGGGTATAAATTGTCTGTCATCTAGCTCCCGATCTGCTCCTTCTTTCTCCTGTTATCTGTGTAGGCTGTCTTTATTTTTAATTAACTGACTTTTTAGGGTAATTTTACCTGTGTGGCAGCATATTCAGCTACCACCTACATAGTAGGACTACATTAACCTAATATTTTATCTCAACTCTAATACTGTTTGCAACAGATTAAATATCACTCCCCTGAAATCAACACGGTTTAGCCCAGGAGTAACTAAGTTCATCCACTTAACAAGGTCTGGATCCAGCCCATAGGCATTAACTTTCCTCTCATGTGTTGACTTTCAGACCAATGGAGGTGCGTATGGAGTTTTGCGTCAGGTCTCCGGCCAGCAGTTTGATTCCACACTTGCGTTTGGTGAATGTCATCTTGCTGGTCTGTGTGTGAAGCTGACGTTTAATAGTTCAGAATGGTACCCCTAAAAAAAGGATAGTAAAATAAAACTAATTAATTACCTTGCTCCCAGCTCTCTCTTCCCCACTGTGTCCACTCTGCTTCTTTTGGTTCTCTGCCCACTCTCTTCTTATGCTATGTTTCCTTTGTCTCTGAGCAGATTTCTCCTGTCTTATAAGCACCTGTCTGTATTTACCTATAAATTTATTTGAGCAACCATCATTTTGTGTAACTTTTTTTTTTGAAAGCATGTCTGGGATTAGTAGCTGATGGGGGGCGATGGTCCACAGCAGCTATTTTGGAGAATATAAGGGGTGGAGGCTAAGGTCCTACACAAATAGCAAATGGCTCCTTTTTCCCAGACTATAAATGTTAATATACTTCTATTTCTATTGTCAATCTACACTTCATTATATACTGCTCCTATGGGAGAGCATTGTACCAATACATTAAATCCATTGGCTACTGTATAGAGGATGAAATTAAGGGCACTTCCATATAGATGGTTTTATATATTATCCATTAAAATGATTAATTGACCTGACCCAGAGGCTGTTACTCTCTTAGGTAGGGGACATGTAAATCCTTCTAACAAAGGGTATAAATTGTCTGTCATCTAGCTTCCGATCTCCAGATATTTGTCTTAAAAAAGCCTTGGTGATTACTGCTCCTTCTTTCTCCTGTTATCTGTGTAGACTGTCTTTATTTTTAATTAACTGACTTTTTAGGGTAATTTTACCCGTGTGGCAGCATATTCAGCTACCACCTACATAGTAGGACTACATTAACCTAATATTTTACCAAGAGTAGCCTGCACCATAAGTCTACACACTCCCTATAACTAATCCAGTTCCCACACACTTTTCTACTCTTTGCTAATGTAGGAGAATATTTCTCTCTATTTACTTAGAAGTTATATTAAATGTGAATGATACTATAACAGTATTCTCTTTATTTCTGATGCTGTCACATAATAAAAGCTAACTGACTAACTGAATAACGTCAGTTAGGATCCTTTATAAACAAAGAGACAGACAATAACAATATTCAGAGGAGAATGTAAAGGAGTCAGAAAGTTCTTATTTCAACTCATTTGTTTTTCTTACAATCTTCACTCTTTTAAAAGGGATTCAGTTGCTGGTATGAAGGGCCCATTTTAGACACTGATAAAGCCGAAAGATTTTGGCTGTACCATTGCCTACTTCTGTTTTTTATAGGGAAAATGTTAATTCTGGAACAGGTACTACATCAATTGGTCTTATTTCGGAAATGTACCCATTCGGGATAGGGTTAGGCTGCCAGGCAGGAAGGGTTAGTGTAAGGATTTGGAGAGGGGAGGGTTAAGGTTAGGCTGCAGGATGGCGATGGTTAGGGTAGGGTTAAGGTTTAGCTGCTGGAAAAGAATGGTTAGGGTTAGGGGATGATTAAGCTGTGGGATAACAATGGTTAGGGGAGGTTTAGGGTTAGGCTGCAGAAAGGAGAGGTTGCAGGAAGGGCATGGTTAGGGTTAGAGATAAAAAAATCTTACCAGTCGCCAATCTTCAGAGACTTTGCCATCATGGGAGCCGTCTTCTAAGTGCAGACTGAAAAGACACATCACTCAAGTTAGTGAACCGAACCCATTTAAAAAAGTATCTTGCAGTAAAACTGTCCAGATAATGAACCGTGATGAATCGTGTGTTCATTATAAAGGGGTAGATCCAGACCTAAGTGCTTGTTACCTTTCATCGTGTAGCGTATTTACTATGCACTCCCCCAGGCACACCCCTCCCTCGTATGTACTTTGGTCAATTTACGCTTCCCAAACCCTACCTTAACTTTTCAAAGCGAAAGTACTGACATACGTAAAGGCTTCACGTACGTAACACCCTATACTGTACAATTTAAATGCCTCCCTCTGCCTCCAAAGCGTAACTACGGCTGTCGTATGCATGATACGCCCTTTCGCTCATAATTATGCTGATGGTACGTGCATTAGGAGTTACGTGGGGAAACATCTGCCACACGCATCTGCTTTTATTTACATGTTTTGAAAAAGAACTAAGATTTCACCTAATTAGAAAATACCTCTTTCCCCCAATTCCTTCCATGCTGTTTATGCAATGTCCTTTATTAAAATAAATACTAGCAAAAACACAAAGGGATATATACCATACTAGAAGGAACATGATCCCAGCAAAATTGCATTCCACATTATAGCATTTGACGGAAGATAAAGACCACTTGGCCCATCTAGTCTGTGCTTTACACCCACCCACGCAAGCAACTCCTCCTCAAACTTCCCCTGAACCCACCACATATTATATAGAGAAGAGTTGTCACTTACATCAGTGTCCGTCCTCCTGGAGCCAAACACATACACTAATGTTTAGTCAGCAGCCAATTAAACTACTAGCATGTTTTTGGTATTTGGGAGGAAAGCAGATCACCCGTACCCATGCAGACACAGGGTGAAATAAATGATTCACTTCCCCTAATTTTGCATTGGGCATTTATTTCAGAAGTATAGGAAACAAACAATTATATAACATACTCTTAGGATTTATTCAAATATAAAAATATGTTCCCGACACTTGAATTAGCTGCATCTAAACTCTATAGCAGGGGATCCACCACCTACCTTAACTGTTCTCCTTTATTCCCCCAAAATGTATAATTATTAAGGGAATTTAAACACAGTACTTCTGAAATATCAGTAGGGTTAAAGGGTTATGAGGCACTTATAAAACCTAGTTGAATCATCTAGTTGTAAAGAACAAAGAATCCACCACAGCAAACAGTTCTTTTGAAGATATTTTTTTAAGACGTCCCTCTGTTTTCTGTCCTCTTTATGTGGCACCTCCTCACAATAAGATATATGTAAAGAAAATTTCCCCTCTTGGTTGTTTTCATGTATTTCAAAATGTAGGTATTCTGTACATTAATTAATTAATTGATTTTTTTTTTTTTTTAAGTCCCTCAAGAAAAAGCAGAAGCAACACCAATTCTTATGCAGCCTGAAATATCTCTCTTGGAATAAATATTTGACATCTAACACTCACAATATCTGTGTCTTGTTATTTTTTTTACGTGTCACACTCCCCTTAGGGCCTTATGTAATGCTGTCTGTGTATGTTATGGTAGTATTAAATATCTTTACATAATGTGATAGTATATGAATGAAGTGACATTTAGCCTTTCACAAATGTGTTTACTTCTTCTCAGGAAAAAATGCTTGTGTGTTTATCATTAAAATGCCAATAAAGGATATTTTGATGTATGTGTGTTTGTTCCTAGACACCAGACCAAAATACTTATTAGATTAATGTGAAGCTAATAAGGTCATAGTCCAAAAATCTGAAATGACTAAAATGCTTAATATGAAACTATAGTTTTGTTTGTTTCCTGGTATCAAAGTTTGACTATTAAGGAAATACACTAAGCCTTTTGCCAGTCCCAGCACAGAAAGTATATTTTGCATAAGTGAACTCTTTCTGCATATAGTTGTAACAGAAGAGGTTATGATAATTCTGAAAACAGTTCATTGTGTCATATTAGTTTATAGAAGGAACTGAAGACTTCTGGAGACAATTGCATGCTATTTAAATAAACGTTATGGTGGCAGTGAACAATAATGAGTAGTGTGTGAGGTAAACCTGGGGAACTAATCATTGTAACCCTTTGTCACACATAAGTCATGCCAGTCTAAGGTAAGATCAGGGTTATGACACTGCCTTAAATTGATTTAGAAAAAATAAAAAAATAATGTTTAAGTCCATCTCTGAATTACCAGTGTTGACTCTGGTATAATGATGTGTGATTAATTATAATTTTGAAATCATGTCTACAACACAGTTCAAAGAGTTTAGGAAAAAATAATCTGAAACAGAGATTGCAGGTATCATAATAAAAAGAAAACACTGTATCTATAATCTTTATGTCTATTAAACAAGTGTTCTGGCAGACTTTTATGATAAAATGTAAGTAGTGGAAATAGTTGAGTCCTTTTTTGGGTTGTGAATGTCTTAGTTCAATCAATTAGCAGCTAGTACTGTGCTGAGACATTATGGTTGATTTTAGAGCTCCTTTCTAAAGCTGTCATGTTCAAAGAACATTCCACATAGCAGTTGTGCTAACAGAAAATCTGAATCAGCTGCTACATATATCGAAATAAAATGGTAACTATGATAGTCTTTTTATAGCTGTCACATAACCATCTGACAAGACTTTTAAGGTACAAGTAACAGGAACAGAAATTAAACAGATAATTACACCTCACTTCATGTGTTTGTTTCACATATTTAAATATTTTTTAAGGTATATGATTCAGAGTCAATCTCTGCTTTGAAAATGGTTGGAAACAATAAATGTTCTTTGGCAGCTGACATCTGAAATACAATAAAGTGTTTAGTGTACTTGTATAAAGATTAATGGTTTGTCTCTGCTGTTTTAGTTTTAGGATGATTGTACTCTCCTGAAAGTAAGTGAGAAATGGCAAGTTGGAGACGATGTGGAGGTGCCAATTTGCAGAAGGGAATCAAAAATTGCATACGGTGGAAGATGGAAACCCAGCAAAAGAATGGACACCACAATAAGGAATGTGTGGGAGTAGATGCCAACAAGCGTGAGGGGGAAAGGGAGAATAAAGCAGGTTTATAAAACATCAAAAGAATAAGAGACATGAATCTGAATGGGGTTGTATCTTTTCCTGTAGTTTTCAAAAGCTTGAATTCTTGTTTGGATCTTGAAATGTGGGGACCTGCATATGGGAAATATAACACAGTTTACACTGCATTGATTTTATGAACAAACAAAAATAACTAAAAATGACATTGGTACAACTACTTAAGTTTGTCAAATTTATGTCAAATAGTTCTTGGAACATGTGTGTAGGGTGCTACCCCCCCCCCCCTTCCCCACCGTGTTCATGAGTATAGCAATCCTCTTCTATTCTAGATTGTAATGCCTGGTGAAACCATGTCCAGGAGGGTGTTTTTCTTCTCCATAAGGCAACTGCATCACAATGCCCATACTCCACACTACAAACACAATATAGCATTGTAGCTTGTATTTAAAGGGGTGGCAAAATAATGCTAGTACAATATGCACTTCTTTATATAATTTAGTGTCTATGCTCTTTTATAAACCAAACTGTTGTGACTAGTTTTAACATCTTGATTTGCAAAAGTCATGTCCTTGTTGTTAGTTCTAAAGATGGTGATTTTAATAAAGAAGTAAATAAATAATTAAGATTATGGCCACAACTGTGTATATTTTGCATTCACTTTCTTTTAATTGTGAAATATGCCAATAATATGCACAACTAATATACTCTTAACATTTAAGTAGCAAGATGACATTTACATGTACGTATTTATAATTATATTTCGATGTCTGTTATGTCTCCTAATTGGTGCAAGTAAAAACATGTACAAAGGTATTTATCTAAGAGTTACATAAGAACAGAAAATAAACAGTTGTTTTAGGTAAGTGCATCAACCTGGGAGGAACAAGGATAGCTGGTGCCCCCTGGAAATAAAGCATGATTCTTCATCTATAGCACAGACATGCTTGTGCGGAACAGCTGCCTGTACATACATTGATCTAGAGGCTTGATGGAGATTTACAATATGATTGGTTACCAGGGGTTTTGGCCTAGAATTATATTTGATGACTGGTCTGATGACTGGTCTTTGATGACCATTTATACTTGTGTCGGCACAGTAGATGATTGCTACCTTGAGAAAGTAATTTCTGACTAATTGTGGGTCTGTGTGGGGAACTAATCTCTCTGATCTAGAACTGTACTGCCACGGAAGTCATAGCTGCAGCTACAGCGACAGTGGAGGTTCATGCATGGATCACCCCATGATCATAATTCCTTTGAGTGCAAGGGCATACCACTCCCCTCACACACATGGGACTTCAGACAACAGGACCTTGGGCTGGATCCTGAACAATAGCTACTGCTCATGCGTAGTAGCTATTGTACGTAATCTGCAAATTGTTTCGATATGTAGATTGCGTATATGCAGTCTTTTAGACCACATATACGCAATCTACGTATCGAAATGATACGCAGATTACGTACAATAGCTACTACGCATGCGCAGTAGCTTTTGTTCAGTGAATTACGTCCGTCTATGGAAGACGGACATAGTTCTGGATCTACCCCCTTATCTTAACATTTGTGCACTGGCCTCACGGAAAATGGGGCTGGTGTGTAAATGATGATCATACCTAAGGGCTTATCCAAGCCTTTACTGTACAATTGACATACCTCCCCCTCCCTCCATATGCACACGCAGTACACATAGCACCCTATTCTGCCATTGGAAGGCTTGTATGTGCACATGCGGCTGTTTTCTGCTCACACAAGTCTGGGTCAGGTCCCTTGTGCCTTTATTATTATATCATTTGTCTCTGAGCAATATCTCATTTCTGTATATCGCATACTAAGCCTCCTCACTTCTTACCTTTTATCTGTACAATAGGGTTATACTGCAGGCTGAAAAAGCCTGTGAGAGATATCTACCATTTGTTTATGCTAGAGACAACAACAGACTCCCGTGGTTTGGTTTGGCTTTATAATCTTTGAACCCCTATTTTATTATTATTATTATCGTTTATTTATACGGCGCCACAAGGTGTCCGCAGCGCCTTACAAAATAAATCAAAATACAGCTCAGACATTGAGGGCAGGTATGGACAGCATAGTGCATAATAAAATACAATCTAAATATAAAAATACAGTAAAGTAAAGCAAGCACAGACAGCAAGGCAAAATGCGAGGTGTCAAGCTTGGCAGATCAGGGAGGAGGGGATAGAGCACAGTGAGAGGTTTAGAGGGAGCCACCAGGTGGGTATGGGGTAAAAGAGTAGCAGAGGGGGAGAAGAGGGTACAAAGTGAGAGGGAAGTGGTGAAGGAGGGAACAACACTAGCATGGAGGGCCCTGCTCACATGACCTAACACACGTGGGAGGGATAAATTAACAGAATACATAAGGAGGGGGAAGAAAGTGGACTGCTGGTGTGAGTGGAGAAGAGGGGGAAGAAAGGGGAAAAAAAGCGCTAGATGCACAGAAGAATTCAGTGAGGATGTTAAGTGGAAGAGGGGTAGACTAGGCTGAACAGGTGCGTTTTGAGTGAATGCTTGAAGACCTGCAATGTGGGGGAGAGATTTTAAGCTTGGAAGAATCATTTGCTACACAGACCATTCACCTATGTTGAACTGATCAGAACGGGGCATCTCGTCATTGAAGGATTATTCATCTGACTTTTACCCCTTTTTTTCACCCTTTGTTTTTCTAATTACTGGCTCACTCCATTGGACAAAACTTCACTGAACTTCATTATCGTATTTTTTCATTTTTATTTATTTTTTCAAGTTTTTTGATATTGGTATTTTTTGTACACAATTAATTGGTATGTTTGCAGTTTGTCTCTGTATAAATTTCATTGTTTTTCTTACCGTAATATTTTGTAAATGTTAGATATTTAGTGTCCACTACCCCTTTATCTGTCATCCTTCACCAAATAGTTAAACTGAGCATGCCCAGGACTCAAAACTACGCACTGAAATCATGGCCCAATAATTCACAGATAAGGACAACTACTTTGGAGTTTATGCTTGGGAACGTAATGACATCCGCATGTGTGGCTAGAGGGGCAAGAGTCATGCAAATGAGCAGCACTCGGGCTACTAATGTAAAGTATGGGCGTTCCTCGAGACTTAGGAATATGATTCACAGTTAAGAAGGCCTTGTGGAAACTAAAACACGCACGAACATAGAGAAGAATGTCTCCTACCATTCTTAAACTGACCTCCTCATGGTTAACAGAGAGCCAAAGCCTCATGCTTTTCTGTTTGTTCAGCACACAGCTGCTGTGTGATTATAATGAATGCATGTGTTCGCTTTGATTGAATCAATAAAAGACTCATCTATTAAAACTGCTGTTATGTACCATTTTGTGTTTAATATTAAATTTGAAAGGTACTTATTATTTACATTTACTTAAAGTTTGTGCATGATTTCATTGTTTGTTGTAAACATTTTTTAAACTTAAGTTGTCTTTTCTTATTTAACTTGTAATTTGGAGGCTTTATGGGTTCCTCCTAAGACAGTGGTTCCCAAACTATCTTGGTTCGAGGCACCCTTAGGGTCTCCATATTTTTTCAAGGCACCCCTAAGACAAAATAATTACCAAGCAGTCCCATTTTTAAAGTATTTGAGTCTAAATAGTATAATAACTATCCCCTTCATCACCCCTCCCTCCTCTTCATCATCTTTTCTTCCCCATTTATCATCTCCCCATTCTCTTTATCATTTCTCTATTTCCTTCATTATTGCCCCCTCCTCTTTATCGGTTCTCCCTCATTGTTCTCTTCATCATCTCCCCCTCTCCATTTATCATCTCCCAATTTTCATCATCTCCCCCTCCCCTATGTCAGTTCTCTATCTCCATTATCTCTCTTTACCCTCATCAGCTCCCCATCAACTCCTCCTGTGTTGCATCCCTCCCCATAATATCCTCCTGTGTTGTCCTCCTTTCCCATCATCTCCTCCTGTGTTGTCCCCTCACCATCAACTCCTCCTGTGTTGTCCCCCTCCCTCATCATCTTCTCCTGTCTTGTCCCCCTCCCCATCATCTCCTCCTGTATTATCTCCCTCCTCATTATCTCCCCAATGTTGCCCCATCACCTTTATTATATTTTTATTCACTGATATATTCTTAAGTGCGGAGAGCATACCTGTGCCCACCCTACTACCCTGGCTGGGATACCAGAATGTTTTTTCCAGCGTGGTGGCACGTCGGAAGAAACTTTCCACGGCACCTTGGTGAGAGTGTTGCGGCACCCCAGGGAGCCGTGCTGCATAGTTTTGGAACCACTGTCCTAAGATAAGTTAGCTCTCAATTTAAAAACATTTATATATATGACCAAACATAATGTTAGAATAAGGACCACCTAGCGCAGAAAGGCCTTGATAGTGGCTGGTGGCTTATCATATATTTGCAAAAAAGTGTATTGGACGTTTCTGTATTTTATTTTACAGATAGCATGTTATAGTCTGCTAGTGGTTAATGGCAGTGTTGCTGGGGCATATATTTATGCATGTCGGATAGTCTTGTCTCCCCATCAGTGCACCTACACTTTTGTACTTTGTTTGGATGCTGCAATTGTATAAAGTAACAAAAAGGGTTATTCTAACTTTATCAAGGAGGGCAATAGAAAATGTATTCATTATATTGACTTGCAGGTTCCATAATATAGTTTATACTACTTCTGTTTATTTAGTATGTTAATAAGCTTATTGACTCATTTCACTTTTAATGAATATATATATTTCCCTTAGCTACTAGTCCCTTTTGAAAACCTAATTTATATGCCATATTACTATTTGCATGTCATTTTACATACTGTGGGCCTGATTCACATATTAGTTTAAAATAAGAATGCATGTATTCGCAAATATATGCACCTAAGTGGCAAGGCAACTCCCATGACACTAACCTCATTCTTATGGATTTTTACTGACTTCTTCCTCTATAGGGCTACCTTAACTCTCCATGTGTATGTCTGTGCTTATGTTGCTTAAGTACTAGCATACTTTGCGAACTGCCCCATTTTTGCCCGATTTAAATGCCCACTCTTCTTATTTTCCTTCTTACGGAGGACAGGCACACCCCTTCTTATCTCACTAAGTACAAAGTTGAAGTCTGTGCTTAATGTATGCTTGTGAGTAACATCTGGATCTCATGCGTAACTTTGTGTTCTGTGTAAGCACAGAGATTCGGCTTCTTCTTAAGTGTGAATCAGGTCCTGTATTAGTACATAAATTAAAAGGGGAGGTAATAATCATGGGTGATTTTAATCTACCTGATGTAAACTGGGATAAGTCTTCAGCAAGCTCCACTAGAAGTGGGGACATTTTAAATTCATTACAGGGAGTGTCCCTTAAGCAACTGGGGACAGAGCCCACTGTTATGACACCACCGGGTGTCCGGGCAAGTATGGTACCCCGGGATTACCTTGGCAAGTACCGAGGTGACCTGAGACAAGAGAGAGAGAGGAATCGGGTTACTCACCAATATGTAGAGCCTGCGTCCGTCTGAGTATTCGCCAGGGCCCCTGAAGGTGGGGATGGACTGGAGCTGGTAGGACTTCTTCAGGATACACACCTTAGAAATAACCCGGAGGAGGAAATGGGACCAAGAGGGAATGGACGACAGGAAGCAGGTAAGTGGGCGAAGCAGTAACAGAAGGAACTGTACTTGACGAACAACAGGTAACACTGAACAGACGAACTAGGGAGACTTGACCGGCCAATGTGCTCCACATATAGGTGTCCAGTGTTTAGGTTTTAATGCAGGAACGTTTAATGGAGCTCTGAACCTGACAAGGTGGGTGGTCGCTCCCAGTGTATTGGTAATTAAACTGTTCCATTCCTTGGATATGTTGACGCATTATATTTTACAGAATTCCCAAAACACAAGGGGCCTTATTCACAGATTCGGAGTTTCGCGCGTATTTTTAGGATCAGGGTAACTGCGCATGCATAGTAACTTTGTTTACGCTATTTACGTTAAATTTATGCACGGAAGTCCATTGGGCACGTACCTGTGAATCGTATGTGCGAAGGGGCGTGGTTGAAATCCGTACGGACGTTACAAGAAAATGAGTTTGAGGGCGCCGGTTAGTTACATACGCACGTACGTAATAAATATACGCGCGTAAATCCACACGTAGACTTAAAGGTGTCCTATGGAGGCGGAAGTCACCAAACCCCGACACTGACTTTAACCCTAATGGCAGATATATATATAACCTAACATTAAGGGCCAGATTTACTAAATGTGATTTTAAGGGATTTAAATTGCTTCACTGTACTGTAAATCACATCCTTTTGATGCGGTTTAATCGTTGAATTTACAAAACAGTGATAATGGGGGCGATTTTTCAACAGGAGCGATTCAGTGCGATTTAACTATATCGAGTTTAGGTTCAACTCGCACGAGGCTAAACTCGATATATATATAACCTAACATTAAGGGCCAGATTTACTAAATGTGATTTTAAGGGATTTAAATTGCTGAAGATCACTGTAAATCACATCCTTTTGATGCGGTTTAATCGTTGAATTTACAAAACAGTGATAATGGGGGCGATTTTTCAACAGGAGCGATTCAGTGCGATTTAACTATATCGAGTTTAGGTTCAACTCGCACGAGTTGTTGCTAAACTCGCTATAGTTTAATTGTGCTGAAAATCCTGCCCTTTCAATACATTTTTGTTTCTAACATATCACTAACTATAAACTCAAAAATGCATAGCATGGTATAAAATTAACCCTTTGCATGCTGCTGCATGTAGCACTATAAGACACAGCATGCCCTTGTATTGCAGGCTATGCTGCGCCTTATAGTGCCATAAGCGGCAGAATGCATATGCAATAGTACCACGTAACTCTAACATACTACCTATGTCCCCCTACATATAAAGAGTACCTGCCCCATTCTAAATAAATAATAAAATCCATCCCGAAGGCTAAAAATCATTATTTATTGTCCCTTTGGGGATTGATTTTATTATTTCTTTAGAACGGGGCAGGGAATGTTTAAATGTAGGGAGACCTAGTTAGTATGTTATTGAGATGGGGTACAGTAGCATAAGCCGCAATATGCCATTAACCCTTGGATAAAATCAATAGCCTGAGTCAGCTCTTTCAACTGGTGCGATTTTTGCACAGTTTAGCAGTGATTTGAGATCCAAACCCCTTAGTAAATTACATGATTTGTATGTTTAACATCTAAAAAAGCGTTTGATTTTTTTTAACAAATACGATTTTGCAAGTCCATCAACTCATGCGATTTCAGTGGAGTGAACACCTTAGTAAATCCGGGCCTTGCAAAATCGCTCTTAGAAATAGGTACAACAAGTACAATTTTAAGCAAATCGCCCTTAGTAAATCTGGCCATGGGACTCTCATTGTTAGAGTTAGGACCACCATAAGTAGAAAGGCCTTGACGGTGGCTAGTGGCTTATATATTTGCAGTTATGTGTTAACAGACATTTCTGTGTTTTATGTTACAGATAGAATAGTATAGTCTGTTACTGGTCAATGGCAGTGTTGCTGGGGCATTTTCTTTCCTTTGTTTCTGTTGCTAGCAGACTACCCCTGCCTTTCACGCACCTGTTTGCAATAACCTATAAATTGATCATAGCAACTTCCATTTTTTGTGTTAACTTGTAGCATGTTTACATGTTTACTTTTTACATTGTTTGAGTGTGACCCTGAGATCCAAATTTTGTTTAGGTCATAATAACTGTTTAACTCTCTACTTTGCCAGGTATACATTGTTCTGGTTCCCCATTTCTCTACATAACTGTACACTTTTGTAGATATAGTCTTAGGCTGGGATAAACTTTGTCTACACCACTGCTTACCCACTTAATCCGAGGCTCTGATAACTAGTTTCTCATTTCAGGCTCATAGCATTTTACTAATTATTTGTTAACAATTTGTTAAATCTACAAATTTGACTATACTTTTCCTCATTTTAGAAGCTGGATAGACTGTAAGGGGGATGTGGTCCAACTTTTCTTTAGCAACTACTATATAAGCAAAAAAGTTAGAACACATTGTTTAGTCATAACCTGCAGTGCCCTCCCCTGCTCTACAGATACAGTAGTTTAAAATTCATGCACATAATTTGGACAATGTCTTTCTGGGAACTTAGGCTGGAGGCATTTCAGTTGTTGTTGCATAACTGGATTGGCCCCTGTTTATGAATCAGTACACATAGTTTGTCTGCAAAAGGTGTCTGCCAAGCAGTTTATCATTGTCTGTCTATTTTGTTACAGAAGCACCTCCCTGCAAAAAATGGCAACTTGCTACAGAGGAAAGAAAGTGAGTATGATGGACAGGTTGTATAAGCATTTATGCCGTAGCTCTTTAATGAATAATATTATTTTAGCAATATGCAGTGCTCGATAATAATTAATTCTGGATAAGTTTTCTACTTGCTTTTTAAACTTAACAATTATCTGTAATATTGACTGTTGATGTAACTTAGTAAAAAGAACAAATTCATCTTTAGTATCTCTTATGCACTAGAATATGGAACATGTTTAAGTTCCCAGTCTTGGAGGCTCTCCCTTGATATGCTCCTTAATGTTACTCATAAATAAGAATATTCACTGTTCAATAAAAAAAACAAAGCAATAAAGACACAAACGTGAATATGGTCCAATTCATTAGAATTTTATTAATAAGCAACTGCATTAATTAATTCAAATAATTTGTAATTGGTGTTATACTATTTTATGTTATTTCACTTGGGACCGGATTAACACTTAATGACACCATTGGTGATGTCCCACCAATGCACATTGGCTGACTACTGAATAGCACTGAGCAGCAAGTATCGGTGGTAGGATACCACCGATACCTGCTGCTACAGAGCTAGGTAAGTATCAGACGGCCCCCATCAGGTTCGGGCCTGGGACAATAGTCCAGGCTGTCCCCCCCTGACGGCGGTCTTGACTCCATGCCTAATAAGATCCATAAGAAGGGGCCTGCCAGTATTTTATAAGTAGGAAGTTAAGAAAAGTGTGTGGGGGGAGGCATTTAAATATTGTCATTTTGCAAATCTATGCACCTAAGAATCCGAAGCTTCTTACATGTGAATATGGCCCAGAGAATTAAGGTAGCCCTATGGACCTGAAAGTCAGTAAAGATTCATAAGAACGAGCAGAGTGTCATTGGAGTGAACTTGTCAGTTGCGTATTTTTGCTAATCTGCACGTACTTATGTCCTTCTTATCTGTGGATCAGGGCCTTGATCTTTAAAGGAAGGATGGGGGTGGAAAAAAGCAATGAAGCTCAATCCAACTGCATATGTAATAAGGAAACCAATCAGACTGTCAGTAATTTACTGAGCAGTCTCAAATGTTATACTGAAGCTGCCTCTTTATTGCCTTGGAGCATCAAAATCTCCACCAAAAACAGTGATTGCTCTCGTTCAAATGTAACTCATAGCCCACAACTCACAGCCTCAGTCCTTATTGTCAAGTGAACGAATCTTTAATAGTCAAAGGCATGAGAATTGTGTGTGTATGTGTCAGAATAACTTCTAGCAGCATTATGGCTATATACCTGCCCGGGCTTAGTGATGACAATTACAGAGACCCATTACTAACTGGTCAGAGTTGAGTGCCGGCAATCATAGGGATCCAGTATTAACTAGACAGATCCAATTTATATTAAGAGAGCAATGTAATTAATATTATATTATTGAGAGTTACTTTATATTGTCGATAGCAATCCTGACTGGAGATGAGTGCCAGCATTCATAGGGACCCATTGTTAACTGGCTAGATCTAAGTTAATTTAAGAGAGCTACATAACTAATATGATATTGGGCCGGATCTAGAACTACGTCCGTCTTACATAGACTGACGTAGTTCAATAAACAGTAGCTACTGCGCATGCATAGTAGCTATTGTACGTAATCTGCGCATCGTTTCGATACGTAGATTGCATATATGCGCAGTAGCTACTGTTTATTGAACTACGTCCATTTATGGAAGATGGACGTAGTTCTGGATCCCGCCCATTGTTTATAACATTGGGCCTGATCCAGAACTACGCTTCAAAGTGATTTTACGCGTGGCGGAGACGTAAAATTGCAGTTTAGAACGCACTGCGCATGCGCACCATAGAAAATACGCACATTCACGTAGCGTCATTGTGAACGTATGGGCCATTCACGTATTTGTCACGTAAATACTTACGTGTGGGCGTGCCAATTTTACGTGAGTCAACAATACGTTCCAATTACGTGAAGTAGGTGGAGGTTAGTATTTAAAGTGTACAGTATGGGCGTGTTAAGCCGCGTACGTTCACGTAGTCTATACGTCCGTTAGCGGACGTACGTTGTTACGTGTGAAAAAGTTAAGGTAGGGTTTGGGAAGCGTATCTTCACAAAATACGTCCGTGCAAGGGGTGTGCCGAGGGGAGTGTGGCGAATTTACGCACATGAAAATACACTCCGCTAATAAACGTACGGCACACGTAGTTCGGGATCTACCCCATTTTGCTTAATAATCTCCATCACACCACCCTGCTTTGAAATGATCTCTTATCTCTAATCATTCACTGTTATTATGTTTTACAGTTTTACTTATATGTAAACAATCAAACTGTTAATAGAGTCTTGACTAATTGCTAATACAAATTATTTACATAACATTGGGCACACATCATCTTTGTTATATCCTATATTCTAATCACAGTGATATTTTGGGAGATGTGATTATTATTATGTGTTGGTATTAAGTAATCTATCATAAGAAATAGAGATATTTTTAGATAAAAAGAGGTGTGATTATAAATATATGTTTTTAAGTCAATTCATTAATTCACAAGTTCATAGAGCTGTATTTAGATAGACACAGAGTTGAGACACTTTGGTGTTTTAATTATGGTCACTTCACCTAAAAAAGACAAGAAAATACTGGTCTATGGAAAATTGATGCAATATGTATAAATTATTGTATTAGTTTCTTTTATGTTTATTCAATTCACTATACTTTTCTGCACT
Organism: Limnodynastes dumerilii; assembly: GCA_011038615.1. Lineage (NCBI taxonomy): Eukaryota > Metazoa > Chordata > Amphibia > Anura > Limnodynastidae > Limnodynastes > Limnodynastes dumerilii. Next base: position 53,779 of record WWET01003122.1, on the reverse strand, counting down.
TACTGGTGTTCACTTTCTGCTACAGGCATTATCCCACACAAGTGTGGGAACCTCAAATATAAAAAACGCTAACACTAACGACAAGAAAATATGAACTGTTACACACAATACTGGGTATCATAGAAAATAAAAATACAAAAATATAAATAAATGCATATAAAAATAAAATGAAAATAAGCAATGGTCGTAGGCCAAATAATTGGGGGTGATATACCAATCTAAATGTGTAAAAACAACAGCTAAGGTTTAGCCATGCCCTATGCTTATGAATTATAAACGAGTGGTGTGTATATAATAAAATGGTAGGGATACCAATATCTAAAAATGTACCTTTTGATTATTGTATATATAAAAAAGGAATTCTAAAAACAAAAAGTACTACATAAAGGTTAAAATAATATCAAAACATCTAGTATTGCCAGCCCGCAATAACAAAGATTAGATTAAATGGTATCTTAAACAAACTTCTGTAATATCATTGATATAGCGCATCCAAATAATTGCATAATATTGTAATAATCACTTATGAAACCAATGTTTATCCATAAAAAAGAGACAATCCCGTTAAATTATACCTCCAGCCAGGCCGGGCAGGGCAGGTATATAGTGTTGGAGGATAAATTGAGATTGACTATTAATAGTGAAACAAGTCACAATGAAAAATGTATAATTCAAGAAAGTATTTGAAACATTTGCACTATATGGTATGATAAACAGTCTGTACAATGTTGCAATATTGCAAAGGAACCACCGTTATTTAATTGTATTCAAATGGTAAGAAACTTTGTGGTAGGTAGAAAAATAATATTTAGAGCAACCGTGATAAATAAATGGTTCACATGCCACTATACCTCCCACCTATGAGCTCTGGAAGAAGAGTATATATTGGATGATAAAGATTGATAATATGAACAATGATATAATGAGTATTTCATTGAAGATCCATATCTGACTAAACAAGAACCAGACAAAATACAGCATAGCAGGGCCGCCGTCCAAAAATGTAGGGACCGGGACACAGCCGTGGGGTCCGCCCTCATGTGACATCATTAGTGACGTCACATAGGGACGGGGTGCCGCGGACCTGTTTTAACAGCGGGCCAATGTGCAGTGAAGCTCTTCCTTGTGCATTGGCCTGCTACTGAGCAACTCTGGGCAGCAAGTATGCAGTAGGATACCACTGATACCTGCTGCTGCAGATCTAGGTAAGTATCGGCGGGCCCCCATCAGCTCCAGGCCTTGGTCAAGAGTCCCGG